>CAJHQQ010003006.1:0-52857 GCA_905132885.1 Moricandia moricandioides
TTATCCCACTTTTAACCGAAGTGGATTCCAGTATACCTTTTTTGGAGATTTGGCAATTTCTTCCTTGATTCTAATCAAACCAGAATGAATCACGACGTAAGAAGATTTATTTTGACTCATAATCAGTGTATAACCACCCTGAAGTTGAAGCAAGGATCATAGGATTTATGATGAAGAAGTGTATCCCACTTTTTAACCGAAGTGACTCTCAGGTTTAACCCTGTTTGGAGATTGGCCAATTTCTTCTGATTCTTAATTCAAACCAGATGAATCAAGATGTAAAGAAGGCCTTAATTTGGACTCCTAAATCAGTGGATAGGATCATCCTGAAGTGAACCAATTCATGGGAGTTATGATGAAGATGTTATCCCACTTTTTAACCGAAGTGATTCCAGTTTACCCTGTTTTTGGAGATTTGGCAATTTCTTCTTGATTCTAATCAAACCAGATGAATGCAAGATGAAGAAGATTGATTGGACTCATAAATAAGTGGTAGATCACCCTGAAGTTGAATCAATATGATACGAGTTATGATGAAAAAGTTATCCCATTTTCAACCAAAGTTATTCTAGTTTACTCTGTTTGGAGATTTGACAATTTCTTATTGATTTGAATCAAAACAGAATGAATCAAGATGTAAGAAGATTCATATCGACACACAAATCAGTGGTTAATGACCCTAAAGTTAAATCAATATCATAGGAGTTATGATAAAGAAGTTATACCACTTTCAACCAAAGTTATTCTAGTTTTCTCTGTTTGAAGATTTGACAATTTCTTATTGATTCGAATCACATCAGAATGAATCGCGGTGTAAGAAGCTTCCTTTGGACACACAAATCAGTGGTTAATCACCCTGAAGTTAAATCAATATCTTAGGAGTTATGATGAAGTTATTCCACTTTCAACCGAAGTGATTCCAGTTTACCCTGTTTGAAGATTTGGCAATTTGTTCTTGATTCTAATAAAACCAGAATGAATCACGATGCCAGAATCTTGATTTTGAGTCATAAATCAGTGGAGAATCACCCTGACGTTGAATCAATATGATACGAGTTATGATGAAAAAGTTGTCCCACTTTCAACCGAAGTTATTATAGTTTACTCTGTTTGGAGATTTGACAATTTCTTATTGATTTGAATAAAAACAGAATGAATCAAGATGTAAGGAGCTTCATTTGAACACACAAATCAGTGGTTAATGACCCTAAAGTGAAATCAATATCATAGGAGTTATGATAAAGAAGTTATCCCACTTTCAACCGAAGTGATTCTAGTTTACCCTTTTTGGAGATTTGACAATTTATTCTTAATTCTAACAAAACCAGAATGCATCACGATGCCATAATCTTGATTTTGAGTCATAAATCAGTGGAGAATCACCCTGACATTGAATCAATATGATACGAGTTATGATGGAAAAGTTATCCCACTTTCAACCAAAGTTATTCTAGTTTACTCTGTTTGGAGATTTGACAATTTCTTATTGATTTGAATCAAAACAGAATGAATCAAGATGTAAGAAACTTGAATTTTGGACTCATTAAATCAGTTTAAGAATCACCCAAAATTTGAAATCAAGATCAATAGGAGTTATGTGAAGTAGTTATACACTTTTTAACCGAAGTGACTTCCAGTTTACCGCCTGTTTTGGAGATTTAGCAATTTCTTCCTTGATTCTAATCAAACCAGAATGAATCAGATGGTAAGAAGGTTTTTTATTTGGACTCATAAAATCAGTGGATAATCACTGAAGTTGAATCAATATCATAGGAGTTATGATTGAAGATGTTATTCCACTTTTTACCGAAGTGATTCCCAGTTTACCATGTTTGGAGATTTGGAATATTCTTCTTGATTAATAATAAAACCAAGAATGAATTCAAGAATGCTAAAGAATCTTGATTTGGGACTCATAAATCAGTGTAGAATATCTGAAGTTGAATAAAATATCATTGGAGTTATGATGAAGAAGTCATCCCACTATTAACCGAAGTGGACTCCAAGTTTACCCTGTTTGGAGATTTGACAATTTCTTATTGATTTGAATAAAAACAGAATGAATCAAGATGTAAGGATCTTCAGTTGGTAACACAAATCAGTGGTTAATGACTCTAAAGTTAAATCAATATCATTGGAGTTATGATAAAGAAGTTATCCAACTTTCAACAGAAGGGATTTCAGTTTATCCTGTTTGCAGATTTGACAATTTGTTCTTGATTCTAATAAAACAAAAATGAATCACGACTTCAGAAGCTTGATTTTGACTCATAAATCAGTGGAGAATCACCCTGATGTTGAATCAATATCATACGAGTTATGATGAAGAAGTTATCCCACTTTCAACCAAAGTTATTCTAGTTTCCTCTATTTGAAGATTTGACAATTTCTTATTGATTCTAATCACACCAGAATGAATCACGGTGTAAGAAGCTTCCTTTGGACACACAAATCAGTGGTTAATCACCGTGAAGTTAAATCAATATCATAGGAGTTATGATGAAGAAGTTATCCCACTTTCAACCGAAGTGATTCCAGTTTACCATGTTTGGAGATTTGACAATTTATTCTTAATTCTAATAAAACCAGAATGAATCACGATGCCAGAAGCTTGATTTTGAGTCATAAATCAGTGGAGAATTACCCTGACATTGAATCAATATGATACGAGTTATGATGAAAAATTTATCACACTTTCAACCGAAGTTATTCTAGTTTACTCTGTTTGGAGATTTGACAATTTCTTATTGATTCGAATCAAAACAGAATGAATCAAGATGTAAGAAGCTTCATTTGGACACACAAATCAGTGGTTAATGACCTTAAAGTTAAATCAATATCATAGGAGTTATGATAAAGAAGTTATCCCACTTTCAACCGAAGTGATTCTAGTTTACCCTGTTTTAAGATTTGGCAATTTGTTCTTGATTTTAATAAAACCAAAAATGAATCACGAAGTCAGAACTTGTTTTTGCCTCATAAATCAGTGGAGATTTACCCTGATGTTGAATCAATATCATATGAGTTATGATGAAGAAGTTATCTCACTTTCAATCGAAGTTATTCTAGTTTACTTTGTTTGAAGATTTGAAAATTTCTTATTGATTCTAATCATACCAGAATGAATCGCGATGTAAGAAGATTTTTTTGGAAACAAAAATAAGGGTTAATCACCCTGAAGTTAAATCAATATCATAGGAGTTATGATGAAGAAGTTATCCCACTTTCAACCGATGTTATTCCAGTTTACCATGTTTGGAGATTTGGCAATTTGTTCTTGATTCTAATAAAACCAAAATGAATCACGAAGTCGGAACTTGATTTTGACTCATAAATCAGTGGAAAATCACCGTGATGTTGAATCTGTAAGACCCCGACCCGGCTGACTAAGCCGCGGTCGATGCCTCACGTCGCTCGGTCCATACCCTGACCGAACCTCTACAAATTTTGCCCTTTATTTAAAACATCGCCCATAGGCGAGGGCTAACACAGATCTTAGCTCAAGACTACTTAGTCATTTCCTAGCTTAGATCAATTCAACTTATGCACAGCGGAATAATATCTACTTAACCATTGGTCTAAAACCAATCTAACACTTGTCTGGTCAGATCACCTCAGCTACTGATCAGTACACACAACTGCCAGCTAGCTCCAAGGTCGATGCTGAACCCAAACTAAGTCATATAAAATCCAAGGTTCCATTCACCTAACCATCCTATCTAGATCTATGCAACATTGATAGATCATACCTTTGCCACATCCACGGAGCTCGTTAGCTCATTGTCCCGGCTGACTTAGCTGTTTAGCTAGTTCATCCAGCTAGCTGAGCTGAACCACCTCTTTTGAGGTTCCCCACTCTCATTCAGCTGATCGAGCTGTGAGGTAGCTTTGCCCAGCTCCCTTTCCACTCGTCAAACTCTCCATATACTTGTATAAACCCTTCCCTTGGTACTTAGTTATTCAGCCAACCATCCCCACAGACTAAGTACCTTTGGGAAGTCTTCAACTACAAAAACGACCTCAAGCAAACATGCCCAAAAATATCCAATCAGTACACAAAGCACAGGATACTCATCTATGACTATCCTAATACCAGAAACAACACATGGCCAGTCTGATCCAACCCAAACCAGCCCATCGACCAGCATGTACCGGATCCGCCCATGGTTGGGTCCAATTCTGACCATTTTCAAAAGTACTCATAACAATTATTAAAATTCATGATAATCCCCTAAAAATCCCAACTAAGAAGAATCCACAATCAGATTGATAAGAACCGGCCTCCTTCTCATTGAATTCGGCCAAATTCCACCAAACCGACCATAACTAACCACCACCGATTTGGTTTGATAAACCCAATTAAAATACATGATAATTCATGATAATTCACCACTAAGAATAATCCATGGTCAGATCTCAATGAATCCCTGTGGATCATATAGATCTCGACCATGACCAGTCCGGCCGATGGCCAAGGACTACATACCTGAACCAGCCAAGGCCTGGTTTAGTACCACCATGTCTCAGGCGTGTGCTCCCCTGGAACCAAGTCCTTTCATGGACTAACAAGGCCCATCAGATCCTAAGTCAATCAACCAACCACCCCACATGACTCATAACTGATGAGTCTTCACACTGCCTAACTGGCCAAGGAACCATGTCCCACTGAACCTGATTAGTGTTGCTCTTACCACCGGTGCATCCCTTGATCAATCAGATCAGACACCTTGATCCAACACCCATGGATCAGGTCGTCCATCCTTGCCCATGATCAGATCACACACGGCCTTCCTTGTATAAACACACCAGCACAATACTTGTGGTCCACACCAACAAGTACTAGCCTTACTTCTCTCCTTTGCTTGCTGTTGGATCCAAACGAATTGGACCTTGCACTCCACATGGCTCCTCTGATACTAGGACCCTCATGTTTCTCATCAATGGGTCGGATCCAAGGTTCACACCATGATCAAACCCAACATCAAACTATGATCGATCATGGATCACTTTCCAATGAACATCATCTAACTATCACCCCACATGGATGAAGTAGATCAACAATGATCCGCCCCTCCTCTCAGGGTCGTGGATCCTTAGTTTACATCACAATATATGGTCTTCAAGGGGCGTGCCATACTTGGCCTTGATCCATCCCCAAGAGACATAACATCAATCAAATGTAATCAAAACATGTTACCTTATACTTGCTTGCTTTGATCTTGTATTATCTCAAATCATGCACGGCCATGCTCCTCCAAAGCACGCCTCCATCAAGTCTTATCATATACCTCAAGAATTGATAAGACCCATTCAATGGTCGTGCCTCTCTGTCATACCATGGAACTCCCATGGAACATGTTTCTGCACTGCATCCACCTTTGAGGCTGTGTTGGCCTTTGGGAGTGGAGTCCGGCCTTCTCCCTTCTCCCCTGACCATTTGTGTGCGTTCCCAAGGTGTAGATGAAGCCTAGGATGTGTTCATACATGATAAAACACCACCAAAAGGTCGTGCATAACTTCCCCATTCAGTGCCCATGAAACTGTCTTTCTACACACATCTGCCTTCAAGGCTGTCTCAATCATTGTAAGTGTATTCCGGCACTCCATCATCTCCCCTGGCTAATTGAGTGTGTAGTAATTATGTAGAGGAAGCCCAGGGCGTGGCAAACATTAATCAAAACTCACCAGAGGGTCGTTCTCAACTTCCCTCTTGATCTGCCCCAAAACTGCCTCTTTATGGCCTTCACACCACCATGGGTCTTGGATTGGGAATCCGACCAACTCTCTGTATTTTTCTCTGGTTTCTTTGTGTTTAATGGTGAATAATGAAGTCCTGGCGTGCCTGAAAAGGCACGGACTTGCTCTCCCTTTTATAGAGGAAGTGGTGGTTACTTTCCAACCATTGCACCTTTTCGGTATCAATTCTGGCCATTGATTTCATCAATGGTACAGATCACACCCTTTCGCCTATGGCAGTTACCAGGACGTCCTGGGCTTTCCAGATCACCCTTGGACATGTCCAAAGCAAGCCCAAACCGAATGACAAGCTCCTGGCCCCATCCCAAGGACCCACCAGCCCAATGGCACACATGGCCCGACCATGGCCCGACCATGACCCGGACCTGGCCCAACCACCCAAGACTTGAACACTCAGTCCAGCTGAGTTGAGCTGATCCCCAGCTGACCCAGCTGAGTGAGCTGGTAGCTCAGCTGAATGAGCTGACCTAAGTAGTGTTGAGCTAGGCTAAGCTTGGTCGAGCTAGGTTTAGCTAAGCGAGCTGGCCGTACACTCTACCGAGCTGAGGTGAGCTGGTTGCTAGCTGCCCCCAGCTGAATAAACTTGTACTCCAGCTACTGGAGCTGACCCACACCTCCAGGGAGCTACAATGAGCTGCACCACACTTCACCTAGCTTGATTGAGCTCTTTACCGCACCGTACAGCTGCCATATTACTTGTATAGCTTGATATCTCTATCTTATTCAATCCCTCTAAGTCCCTTGATCTATTTCCAGACCTAGACTTAGTTTTCCCCATGATCCATTCTGATCACTCACTATATCACAGCTTCACCTAGCTGACCGAGCTTCACCCGGACCTCGTCCAGCTACCAGAACACTCGACCAACTCCTTTTAGCTTGTCTCCATCATGTTTTGGTTAAGTCTCAGCTGTCTGATTCCCTTAACCACGTTTTTGGATAAAACACAAATGAGAGAGAACGATGATGAGATGAAAGAGTTGTGTTGTTAAATTATTATTGATGTTGTACATTTACTAATGAAGGGAGACGCATACTTGTACTAGTAAAAAATAAATAAAATAATGAAACATACTTATACTAGTAGAAAATAAATAAAATAATGAGAGTCGGTTCAAGTAAGTAGGCCAAGTAATGGATAATCATTATCCATTTGTTATTATCTCGAACACTCCTCTTAATTATCCATTTTGTATTATATATTGCCTCGTTAAAAATTTAGTCATGAAAAAACCTGATGGGATGAAAACCATGACGAAGAAAAAAGAGTACAATGACATAATCTCCATAGGTCACACACATACCGCATTCCGATACCATATATGTGTTTCGGAACGAGCGGGAAGAGTTTTCTTAAACAAGTCAGCTGGATTGTCGCATGACCGTACATACTCTATATCCACTTTTTTATTTTTCTTGAGCTCCCGTATGTACGAGAAAAATCTTGGAGGGATGTACTTTGTCCTGTGGCTCTTTATATAATGTTCTTTAAATTGAGTGACATACGCCGAATTGTCGTCAAATATTTTCGTCGGCTTTTTCTTATCAACTATTCCACTTGCTTCTTGTATGTGGAACTCATTGACATAAGCCACACACATTCTCGACATGCTTCGTGAAGCGTTATAGTTTCTGCATGAATTGACGAAGTTACAACCAGAGTTTGTTTTTGGGAATCCCAAGATCGCGGTTCCATCAATTGTAAAAACATAGCCGGTTTGTGATCCAACTTTATGCGGATCTGATAAGTATCCTGCATCTGCAAAACCAACCTTACTAAACTCGGGTTTCTGAAATAAATGAACCCTAAGTCAACTGTACCTTGAAGGTAACATAATATATGCTTTATTTCGTTCTAATGTCTGCGAGTACGAGCAGAACTATGTCTTGCAAGCAGGTTAGTAACAAAAGTAATATCTGGTCTAGTATAATTTGGAAGATATAAAAGCCCAACGATAGCACTAATATAAGATACTTCAGGACCTAATATTTCTTCGCTATCTTCGCAGGGTCTAAAAGGATCTCTCTCAACATCGAGAGATCTATTTCCATTGGAGTACTCAAAGGACACTTTATCTATATAAAAGCATTTCAATAATCTTTTCGTATAATTTGATTGATGCATAAATAATTCTTCTCGAAAATGCTCTATCTGGAGCCCAAGATAACACTTTTTCTTTCTGAGATCGTTCATTTCAAACTCTTCCTGCATATGAGTTTGAGCATCATCAACCTCCTTTTGATTTCCAATTATGCTCAGGTCATTTACATATACAACAATGATTACAAAGCCAAATGACTATTTCTTAACAAAAAACACATTGACATGTCGCATTATCCACATATCCTTTTCTCAAGAGATATTCACTTAATCGATTTACCATATGCATCCGGATTGCATTAATCCGTAAAGTGATCGCTGTAACTTGACCGAATAAATCTCCCTAGATTTTTCTTTCAATGATTTTGGTATTTCTAATCCTTCAGGGAGTTTCATGTATATATCATTATCCAATGATCCATACAAATATGCAGTCGCAACGTTCATAAGATGCATTTCAAGATTTTTCGATTCCGTTAGGCTCATCAAAAGTCTAAACATAATTGCATCCATTACCGCGAAAGACGTTTTCTCAAAATCAATTCCCGTTCTCTGAGAAAAACTTTGGGCAACTAATCGAGCTTTATATCGTGTTACTTCATTCTTTTCATTTACTTTTCTCACGAATACCCACTTGTACCTAACATGATTTATATTCTCAGGTGTTATGACTATAGGTCCAAAGATATTCCTTTTATTTAGGGAGAATAACTGAGTTTGTATGGCCTTCTTCCACTCCTCCCAATATGTCTTTTCATACATTCCAATATGGACCTTGAATCTGGATCATCACTTCTGTGATCTATTTCTTTGGACACAGAAAAGAGAACATTCCATCAACATCTTTTATCGTATTCATGATCCATAATTTTTCATCTCAGGCGTAGTTGATGAAAAACTCATACTTTTATGTTCTCTTCTTATCATTTGGATCATTATCTTTATTTGGCTCTTTTTGAACCTTTTCATTTATGCCTTCTTTCAGACATTTTTCAGTATCAGGTTCTTGTGGAACCTTTCATTTTTTTCAACCAAATTCTTTTTCTTTTGGGAATTATATCTTTAGAACCCTCTGATTTCTCCCTCTTTATTTGAACCCTAGGTTCATTCATTGTGTTTCCATCGGTTTGTCCCTCAGGAACAACTCTTGATGGAACATTTTCAGTGGGTATATATGATTTTGTCACCCTTCACGTATCTGTGAATGCATCTGGTAACTGGTTTGCAAAATTATGCAAATGCACAATATTTTGAACTTCCAGCTCTTGTTGATTCGTAGGGGGATCAAAGGGTAACAACAACGGTCTACACCATGTAATCTCTTTGGAAATGTCTCTAATTCCTCCTCCTAACGCTAGAAATTCTTCTTCATTAAAATGACAACCGGCAAACCATGCTGTAAACATATCACCAGTTACCGATTCAAGATATATTATTATACCTGGTGACGTATTACCCATATATATTCTCAATCTCCTTTGTGGACTCATTTTTGTTCTTTGTGGCGGAGCTATCGGAACATATATCAATTGCAACCGTTTTATCAGTGACTCGACCATGCCATTTTGTGTATAAACATGGGGAACTGGACGTTCTACATCACTCTCCACTGACATACAATAAGCATTAAAGGCTTGCGTTATAAATTCACTAGCATTATCAAGCCGTACTTTCTTAATGGCATATCCTGAGAACGCAAAGCCTTATTATTTGGACAATAAAATTTATGAAAGCCGTATTTCTTGTTGTCAAAAGACACACATTTGACCATCTACTAGATGCGTCAATCAATACAATGAAATACTTAGAAGGCCCGCATGGTGGGTAGATCAGCCCACATATATCACCATGATTTTTCCCAAAATGATTGGTGATTCATGCCCAAATTTTGCTGGTGATGGTCGGGTACTAATTTTTTCTTGAGAACATGTATTGCATGTAAACTCGCCCGTTTGCAAAATTCTCTCGTTTTTCAACGGATGACCATTCAAATTTTGCATTATTTTTCTCATCAGAATTGAACCATGATGTCTTAGCCTCTTATTCCAGACTTTAAAAGTACTAATAAACTTCCGGTTTACTGTGACATAGGACTTATTCATGTTTATTATCGTACAATATAATCCAGAGGATAACATTCTTAGTTCTTTCAATATATGTTTCCTCTCGGACTTAATGCAAAGATATTCAATGTCATCTTTCCTCATAGTCTCAATATGATATCCATTTCTCCGGATATCCTTAAAACTTAATAAATTTCTATGAGAATCGGGGGAGTATAATGCATTATTTATTTCAAATTTCATCCTCCTTGGCAGTGAAAAACTGACTCTTCCAGAGCCCTTAATAATCTTTGCGCTACCATATATTGTACTTATGCTTCCAGCGTAATCTTTTATTTTGAGACTAGAGAAATATTTCTTATCTTTAATTATCATGTGCGTTGACGCACTATCTGCCAAACACATATCCCATCCATAGTCTCAAAGTCTGGAATTCTATGAATTTAATATATTCATAAAACATGTATTATTAAACATGAAACATAACATATATCTTACAACAAAAGATATAAATACTATAATATAGTAAACTTATATCTCATCGATTCTCTTTGAATCAATGAGAAGGTCTAATACGTCGAGATGAGTATCATCATTTAAACCACGAAAGGATGTTTTGGGTTAATCATATATGAAGTTTGTTTCACTTCCTTTCTCTTTCGGTTTTAGGGAATCTCTATACATATCGGCTAAATGTTTTAGGAGTGTCTTGTGGCGACAATGAGCTGTTATGTAGCGAAGAGGAGATGTGTATAGCGATTAGGAGTGTTGTACGCCGACGAGGAGATGTGTGTGGCGATGAGGAGTGTTATGTGGCAAAGAGGAGCTGTTGTGTGGCGACGAGGAGTGTGTGTGGCGACGAGGAGTGTTTGAGTGTGGCGATGGGAGTGAGTGAGAGTAATTGTAGTTCCTTTCGTATGTTCTCATTCTCTCCGTTGATATCGTTTGTTTTACGTAAGTTTTTCCACAAATATATCCCAAAAACTATTTCATGGAGGATTGTTTCGTAAAATTTGCTGGGAGATCATAAAAAGCTTATGTTAAGAACGCTTTTTCTGATCTTTCATGTTTGGACGGAAAATTGATCGTTTCTTTTCCGGGATGAAATATACAAATTCTTTTTCATATCCTTACATGAATAAGCTCCGCTCATATGGTGTAGTTCATTTGACATTTCCAACTTGTATTTGTTTAAAGAATATTTTTTTGGAAGATTCTTGCCATTGATTTTGTCATGACCAATTTTAATCTCAACAATTAGCCCCCCAGCTCGCTAGAATTTTTATGATATTCTTGCGAGATATTGTTAGGTATGTTAGGAATCAATGGCTAGAAACTCCACAGGTAAAATCAGTTTTCCCCGAAAGCTATAGTAGTTTCCCCCTTTTTCTCTTCTATAAGTATGGAGTAAGTTTACATTCTCACTTGCTCACACTCATTTCTCCAAGGAATTTTCCTCTAAGGTAGAAACTCTTTCTCACTTCTTTCCTTTTGTTATTTCCATTATGGAAACTAGTAGGAGAAAGACTAGGAGTGCTTCTCGTTCTGCCCACAATCCCCAAAGTTCCTTTGTCGAGCCACCTCCTTTCTCCAAAGAAGAGGACTGCGATTCAAATGAGGAAGAGATTCCGAAGTTGGGTTTCATACTGCACTCCATTGATCCGGTAGAGGCTTCAGCATATTGGTTGAATACATACAATATTAAACCCCATCCACCCGATCCGTGGTCTCCTGAGAGACCTCGTACCAGGGGAAAGTCTACGATGGACCAAGCAAAATTATTTACGCTTTCTTTAGGAACATCCGTGATTTATGTCGGGTTCCGGATGATGTTGAGTTTCGTTTACCAGGACGAGGAGAGAGTGCCGAGACTCCTCCTTCGGGAACATTACGTGTTTCGAAGCGCATATTTTATTTATTCGCTTGTGGTTCCCCATCCCAGAGATCATAGTTCAGACTATGAACCATTTCAGGGTGTCGATAAGAAAAATCAGTCCTAGTGGTTTGCAACACCTCATATGGATATTGGTTTTGAGTTGTGAGCGTAGGATAACTCTTACTGTCAACTATCTAGAAGGCCTTTTGTTTCCGGTTAATACGAAGAAGCCACACTCTTATTGCTTCAGACCAAGATCTAATATGGCAATAATTTGTGGAACATAACGCGGAACATTCACATTTCCGTATGACTCGCCGAAAGGGCCTTGTTTAATGTGATGAACGAGGTCCTTTTGGCGAGTCATATGGAAATGCGAATGTTCCGCGTAAGAGCTAAAGCTACCGAGAAGGAGTTTTGCAATTTCAAGAGCGAGGCAGAAGCCGAAAGAATAACGCGTCCTGCTCATGACGCCAATGTGGAGAGGAAATATGCCTCTATTCTTTGTCGTGCTCAGAGACGGGAGGTGGCTTTGATTTTCTAGGATATTTTGGCTCAAATTGCGGCTGATCTCGAGGAGATGGAAAAGGCTTGGTAATCCTTTGGCGATTTCCCTGAGTGCAGAAGATCTCTCGAAGCCTTGTTTTTTTCGAAGACCGAGGATTTCAATTATGATGCAGAGCTAGCAAGGGGTTCAAGACATCAACGCTTCAATGCTCATGCGTAAAATGATTTAGAATATCTCTGGTTGTGTGAGTGAGAGAATCGTAATGGGGAAGATGAGAGCTTTATGGTGATTTGAGAGAGAGATTAATGGAAGAGAATTTGTGTACACGCTAAGGAGATTAAGAGACTAATAATCAAGATCAGAGAGTTTCAGAACCATAACATTATGAAGGAGGACGGGAAATACCCCTCTCTCTCTCTTAAGATCGTTACAACTCGTCAATGAGGCATATATATAAGCTTTACAAGTTTCTGAATCATAACCCTAAAGCTAAGGATAAGACTTGAAGGGTGGAAATGATATGGCTTGAATTTGATGGTGAGGATTAGGTCCTGGTGTTTTGGCAAGCTGTGTATATGCGCCTAATTGGAGGAGGAAAGGCTTGGCTAGGAATGCTCCAACACCACCTCCGCATCAGTGCACATCTCTGGCCAGATACATAGTCAACAAAGCACTTCCTTTTCCAGCCAAAGCCAGCCTGTCTTTGACCACACAACCATGCGCCAACTCTCTCTTTTGTCTCAGCTTTCCCAAGGCATCTTCTTGATGCCATTTTGATTCAACATGAGCAGACCGATTTGGTTTAAATCCCGAGCTTTGCACGGACCACCAGGGAATGTACGGACAAGTTATGGTTCATACACTTTCTTCCTATTTTTTCACAAAGCTCAAAACGTTTCAAATGATCGAGTGTAAATATTTCCGCTCACCCTTGGTCCATACAGATCCGTACATAATCCGTACGGTTTGCCCTATATCTGCACACTCGACCATTTGATCCCAAATGGTACCCTAAGTTCCTCCTGAATTCGTCCCTAACTTTGCACAAGCTTAGGACTCTTCAGACACCTTTAAACACTCTTGAAACCTTCTAAGATAATCTCCGGAGGTCTTGTCCTAAATTTGTACAAGACCCAAACCTCACTCAAACTCATCCTTTGACTTCATTTCTTTCTTCAACACTCCCCCTCAAGCTTGAGTATAGGAGATCCTTAGTCAAGCTTGGAACCTTGAAGAACTCCCACGTTAAAAACCTCACTAAGTAAAATTTCTTTTTGGGATAAAACCTTGATGAGGAAATAAGATTAGAGCCAACAAGGCCTAGGGATTGGCCAGTGGGTCTTTGTTTCTTAGGATCATCTTGATGAATAAAAAGACCAAGGATCACTGTCTTCTTGAGATATAAGGTAGATCATCACTTTTTTCGCACATCACCAACACTTCTTGGTTCTTTTCTTAGACTGGTTTGTGTCTTTCCTTCTCTCATGGCTTCTTGCCATCTCCATCAGGTAAGACCACACGCCTAGCTCCTGCTCATTAAGTATCCAAGTACCTGATATCAGTTCTCAAGAGATAAACATATCATGAATGTATATAAAGAATAAATAAGGTTTACTCCCTTGTCAAATGGTGAGGAGTGGCTGTTTGGTACTAGTCACTTGAATCCCTCACTAGATGAGCCTTGGTTGCTTCTTCTTCGTGAGTCGCCACCTTGCTTGAGTGGTACCAGGATGCATCAGTTTCTATTCAATCACCTCAACACTGGAAGCCGCCTTGAAGATTGCTTCATCATCATTCACCACCCTTCTTTTACAGGTTAGCTTGTCTTCTTGAATAACCACCAAGTACTCTCGAATCATAGAAGCTTCAGTACTCCCCCTCAAGCTTCCTTTTTCAACTTGGTTTGAAGATGAACTAAGAAAATTCATGTGAACCTGAAACATCACTAAAACTCCAACAAATATAAGACACATCAGCATTGCATCAAACCTTGACTAATCATAAACTTTGATCACCAATGTTACAAGTATTGCAACATATAGAAACAAGAATTATCAAAATCTAATAGTTGCAAGCAACTTCTCTAAATAGTCATGCATACTCTGATCAGGATTTAACATAGCATTTATGCAATTTTAACTCTACTTTAACCGCGTCTTAGACTTAACTTTAAGAACATCAACCTTAAGGCAATACCAAGACAGAATGCAATACCTTAAACTTGGTTTCATTTCATGAATGCAACATGATTAGAAAATACCATCTAACATCTTAATAATCATTCACTATGACCCGAGGTAAGCATTTTAATTCCCAATCACCAAAAAAAAACTCTTTAAGCATCCTGGGAAAAATTCTAAACCATTCCATTTAGCAACCTTAATAATATCCTCAGGTTTTCAATCACAATAAAACACAACACAACAACCAGGCAGTAACACACACTCATTATCAAGAAGGCAAGGTTTTTGCTTACATTAAGGAACCCGGGCTGGTTCCTTGAGCCTCCAAAGGCATAAAGGACATGACTTTACCATCTCCTCCTTATGTTCATGACCACCTTCTTGTATCTCAAATTCAAAATATCCCTCCTCTCTTCAAGTCTTCTAGGCGCCATCTTCTAGACAGCTTTCATGTTAAACTGGATGAGGAAAACTCTTGGAAAAGTCACCTTTGGAGTAAGGTTAGCTAGGATTCTCCATACACCTTTGCTTCCAGGGAGAATCACCATCTGTTGGACAGTATAAATGATGAGGAACCAAGAACAATCGCCAAGTTTCAGTCTTCTTTTTCATGGAGAAACTGAACCGGATGGAAATAGCTTCAAGGTTTGGATTTAAGCTGAGGGATGAGCATGTGGTTTGCGGAAGCTTCAAACAAGCACAGATGAACCTGGCTTTGATACCATAAAATTTTTTAGAAGATCTCTGGTTGTTGATATCTTGTGTATTTGCATGATTTTATCTCTCATTTCCATATTCATTTTGATTATTTATGATGCATTTAGAATCCAATTAGGTGCATAGCATGTGCATGTGTGGTATTTCAGGTTTACAAAAGCTCCAGCTAAAGATTGGACGGTTTGGACAAGATAAATGGCAAAGACCAAGCTACATGGCCGACCGCGAGTGCTCGACCGCGGATAAGTGAAGGCCATGGACTGGGCGAGCTGAGACGCGGACGTGTGGTGCGGGTGGAGTTCATCCGTGGATCCTGACCCGAGAGGCAAGCTTTGATGTGGACTAGGCGCAAACAATCAACGTGGATGAAGGCAGCCCGTGGGAATCGTAATTAGGTGGACCACGGACGTCGACCGCGGGTCGACGCTGTCCACTGATTCGTACCCGAGAGGAGATGTTGGAGGACCTTGACCACGGACCAAGGCCACAGGTGAGAGCCATTCGCAGATTTTTACCCGAGAGGGGATGTGTGGATGATCTGGACCGCAGACCAAGGGTGCGGGTAAGAGCCGTCCACGGATCCAAGGCAGAGAGCAAGCACGTGATCGGACGCAGACCATGACCGCGGGTCGAGCCCGTCCGCGGCCAGAACTTAGACCATTTTCCCATTTAGTCTTCCTGGTCAAATCCAGATTTGTCGGGTCTACCTGGTTCGAATTTTGGATTAGTATAAATCTCTTAAACCTAATTTTAGGATCATCTTGTTTTTCTCTCTAAACACATTGATATTTGGAGGAAAGTTTGAATATTTAGTAATCTAATATTTCTTTCTTGAGTTATTTGAGTTTATTTCATCTCTTAACATTATTAATCTTGAATACATCATAAGCTTAAGCTTAATCATGAAGATTAGTGAGTAGACTCTCTTTGAACTTATGGATTGGGATGATAAAGTTATGATTTAGGGTGTTTAGTGTTAGATCATTCATGTTCTATGCTTATCTCTTGTTTCTAATGCTAGTTTATACTTGATCTCTCTAATCTAGATCTCTAGACATTTTATGCCCCAAAGGTGTTTGATGCAATGTCTGAACCAAAATGAGAATGCTCTTTGCTTACTTAACCAAAGATATTTTCTGTTAGGAAAGCTTAGATAGCTAGTAGACTTTTTCTTAATGATTTTTTTATTGAATTAAACCAAATACATTTGATGTTTAATGATTGATAACAAATGAACTATTATCTTGAAAAAGTACTAGTTTAATGATTGTGTCTAGGCTTATAGAACTTGATTGATTTTTTGTGTTAGCACTCTAGGTTATATCTTTATAACCTCAATTAAATACTCTTACCCATAAGTTCTCTTATTTTGTATTGGTTGAAAGATAATTATTTGCTTACTTAGTTTTTGTTACTTGTTTCAAATCAACTCAACTGCACTGAATGCACTTAGATTAAACACTTCACTTGTATTCTCATTGCATCATGATCACCTAGGATTGAATTGATATCCTTTGTACTATTTTGATCTAGGATTAGTAAAAATCCTTTATCAAATTTGGCGTTGTTGCCAGTTCTAAGTTGATTTGGACAGTGAGATTTAATCATTACTTGAGACTACGCTTTATTTTATTTTATTTTTATACTTATACTCTTCCTTCATCTCTATTTGAATGATAGGTGCATGAACTTGAGGAATAGAGGACCAAAAAACATTGTTCCAGGAGTAGACAACATAAGTGATTTGGAGAGAGAGTTAGCAAAAAGAGAAGAGAAGAGCAACATGCTCATTTGGAACGATTGGGGTTCGACATTGATGAAAATCAGGATCAAACTCATCAAAAAAGATGTTTATGGAGCTGAAAACCATGGAAACAACCCTCAAGGAGTTCATCTAGGGAGAGCTCAAGAAGGAAATGGCCAAGGAGCTGCAAACCTTAGTCCACAACACCCTCCACGCCAAGATAGGGCGATTTGAATATATAACCAGCCTAACATCCATGTAAATAAGGCGGGTATTCGACCTCCAGATTTGGAGAACAACAACTTCAAAATAAAATCTAGTTTGATCAACATAATCCAGAGCAACAAGTACCATGAGCTAGCTTTGGAGGATCCTTTGGATCATATGGATAACTTTGACAAGTTGTGTGGCACAGTGAAGATCAATGGAATTTTAGAAGATGCTTTTGAGTTTAGGCTATTCCTTTTTTTTTTGGAGATAAGGCTCATACCTGGGAGAAGAACTTACCAAGATCATCTATTGAAACATGAGATGATTGCAAAAAAGATTTTCTCAACAAGTTTTTCTCAATCTCAAGAACGTCTAAGCTAAGGAATGCAATCTCAGGATTTCAACAGAAGAACTTGGAAGGATTTAGGGAAGCTTTGGGAAGGTTCAAGGGATTCTTGTCACAATGCCCACACCATGGTTTCACTAATGAGAGTCTATTAAGCACTTTCTATGGATGAACTTTACTTAAGTATCGAAGCATGTTAGACACAACCAGCAATGGTTTCTTTTTAGGAAGAACTGCTCAGGATGGCATGAAACTTTTTGACAATATGGCTCAAAGTGACTCAGTGCATAATGATGATTGTGATAGGCAAAACCGAGTTGGAGGTAGTGATGACTCCTACACAAGAAAAGATCTGAAGTCTCTCCAAAACAAGATGGACATGTTGCTTTTAGATAGGGCAAAACAAGAGAAGGTGAACTTTGTTGGTAAGAATGCTCAAGAAGAAGTTTTTGAGGTTAATGAAGTTGAGGGTTTGGGAGAAAAAAAACAGATGTGCTTCATAAATGCCAATGGTCAATGGTACAAGAAAGGGCCTAACTTTCAGTACTAAAACCCATACCAAAACAAAACTCAATATCCAAACATCTACCAGTAAAAAGTCTTCCATAGCAAACAGAAAGGTGGATACCCATACAAGAAACCATATAATCCAGGTTTCCCTTCTTAGGGAAATCAGTCTACTCAAGATCAAGGATGCTCATAACAAGTTCAGCCTAACGATACAAGTGTGGAATCAATGTCCAAACAACTAATAGAATCTCAAGCAAGAAATGAAAAGAATATTGAATATGAAATGAAGAATATCCACAGATTAATGGGAGCTACAATGAGCTCAACAAAAAGTTCAAGGCTTTGAAGAATCAATTTGCTACTATAAGCTCTAACTCTAAAAGGCCTATGGGATCACTACCCGGAAAATCTGAGCAAAATCCAACGAGACAATGCACTCAATTACACTAAGGAGTGGTAAAGAGCTACCTTATAGAGTTCCCCTCAAGTATAATGATAAACAAGGTGGGAGGTTGTCATCAATCTAGATGATGAAGTTGTGATAGTTGATGAGAAGACCAATGAAGAGATCGTGGAGAAGATAGCTGAAGCGAAATATAAAGGAAATGTTAGTGAAGAGAAGAAGGTTGTGAACAAGAATGAAGCTACTACTCCGTTGAAAGAAGCTACTTTCACTCCCCTCTTTATGAGCCAAAGCTTCACTTTTCCGGTAGAATGAAAAAGCAAATTTTGGAGAAGTACAAAGCACTCTTTGAGAAGTAAATGAATGAAGCTCAGATCATTATGCCTATCATTTGATGCTTTCATGTTGGTTCCTCAATATAGCAAGTTCCTGAAGGATGCTATGATTGAGAAGAAGAAAGAGACGGAAGCCATGATGGTTCTTACTCATGAGTGTAGTGCTATTATTCAAAGACTGACAGTCCCAAAGAAGCTTGAAGATCCTGGAAGATTTACCTTGCCTTGTGCTATTGGTCCTTTATCCTTTGAGAGGTGTCTATGTGACTTGGGAGAAAGTGTCAGCCTTATGCCCTTATCCATTGCGAAGAAGCTTGATTTTACACATTACAAGAAGTGTAGAATCTCTCTAGTGTTAGCTGATCGCTCGGTGAAGCTCCCCATAGGAATTTTGGAGGATTTACTGGTGATGATTGGAAACTGTGAAGTACCTACTGATTTTGTGGAGCTTAGGATAGATGAAGAGCCTAAAGATCCTTGATATTGGGAAGACCATTCTTAGCAACTGCAGGTGCCATTGTGAATGTTAGATATGGCCAGATTGATCTCATCTTGGAAAGGAGAACACTCATCACTTTGATGTCAAGGATTTGATGAAAAAACCCACTATCCAAGGCCAAGTGTTCTACATTGAGGCTATGGATGCTCTAACTAATGAGTTCTTTTAGGAAATGACACCTGGTGACTCTCTAAAACATGCTCTAACAATTGATAAAGAGGTCTAAATGATTGAGGAGAAGAAGAGCAATGGGTATGTGAAGATGCTAGACTATCACAAGGAGCTAACTCGAGTATACAACTTTAAGGAACTGCCTCAAGCTGTCTACAAGTTTGCCTCAGTTAGTCTACAAGAGGATCTTCAACAAGCTGATTGGAGTGAGCTCAAGGCACCCAAAGTGGAGCTTAAACCTCTTCCCCTTGGTGTAAGGTACACCTTTTTTGGCTGTAATAACACCTATCCTGCCATTATGAGTAGCCAACTAAATGAAAATGAATTGTCTACACTTTTGAAAGAACTCAAAAAAGTATAGAAAAGCAATTAGCTACTCACTTGAAGATACCAAGGGGACATCACCCTCTTTGTGTATGCACAAGATCTATTTAGAGGATGAATCACTTCCATAGAGCATCAAAGAAGATTGAATCCCAACTTGAAGGATGTTGTGAAGAAAGAGATTCTCAAACTTTTAGATGCTGGTGTGATTTACCCTATTTCAGATAGTACTTGGGTATCTCCTGTGCATGTAGTTCCAAAGAAGTGTGGTATCACCATAATTAGGAATAATAATAATGAATTGATACCCACTAGAACCATAACATGTCATAGAATGTGCATTGATTATCGAAAACTTAATGTTGCATCTAAAAAGGATCATTTTCCATTACCATTCATTGACCAAATGCTTGAGAGACTTGCAAATCATCCCTATTATTGCTTCTTTGATGGATACTTAAGGTTCTTCCAAATACCCATACCCAATGATCAAGAAAAGACGACATTCACATGCCCCTATGGTACCTTTTCTTATCGATGGATGTCATTTGGATTATGTAATGCACCATAACTTCCAAAGGGAAATGATGTCGATATTTTCAGATATTATTGAGGATGTTATGGAGGTCTTTACACTTCTCTGTGTATGGATCTTCCTTTGCTGCGTGTTTATCTAACTTGTGCATGGTTTTGCAAAGATGTGAGGAGACAAACCTTGTGCTGAACTGGGAAAAGTGCCACTTCATGGTAAATGAATGGATTGTGTTGGGACACAAGACTTCAGAGAAGGGCATTGAACTGGGCAAGGCGAGGATTGATGTGATGGTTGGTGGATTCCACCAAGATCAATGAAAGACACTAAAAGCTTCTTGGGTCATGCCAGTTTATATAGAAGGTTCATAAAGGACTTCTCAAAGATAGCTAGACCATTGACAAAGTTACAATGCAAGGAGGCTGTCTCTAACTTTGATGAAGAGTGTCTTGAAGCCTTCAAAGAGTGAACTCATTATTGCTCCCATTGTTCAACTACCAATTGGGATCTTTCCTTTAAGATCATGTGTGATGCTAGTGACTATGTTGTGGGAGAAGTTTTGGATCAAAAGAAAGACAAGAAGACCCATGTGATCTAATATGCAAGTAGGACTCTTGATAATGCTCAAATGAAGTATGCCATAATTGAGAAGGAGCTTCTTGCTATAGTATTTTCATTTGAGAAGTTTAGAAGCTACTTGGTAGGTTCCAAGGTGATTGTCTACACTAATCATGCGGCATTAAGACACCTTTTGGCCAAGAAAGATGCTAAACCAAGACTGTTTAGGTGGATTTTATTGTTACAAGAGATCAAGGATAAGTCCAAATTTAAGAATGGTGTATCTGATCATTTGTCCCGGATGAGAATTGATTGTGGCATCCCCATTGATGAAGGTATTCCGGAGGAACATATTATGGCCATTAGGGTGGTTATGAAGCTTTGCGCGACTGGAAATAAGCTTGAAGAGGTTAAGGCAACTAGAGAGAAGAAGCCTTGGTATTCTGATTGGTGAACTACTTAGCTTGTGGAGAGGAGCCTTTAGGACTTGAGGCTATTAAGAAGAATTTCTACAAGGATGTGAAGAGATACTATTGGGATGAACCTTATCTCTACATACTTTGTAGGGATCAACTCTATAGAAGAGTAGTAGCTGAAGAAGAGATTGAAGGAATCTTTACACATTGTCATGGGTCATCCTATGGGGGTCACTTTGCTACTTCCAAGACTATTGCTAAGGTTTTACAAGCTGTATTCTGGTGGACACACATGTTCAAAGACACATAAGACTTGTCTCAAGGTGTGATTCATGCTACAGAAGAGGAAGCATTACCAAGAGGAATTAGATGTCACAAAACCCTATTCTGGAAATTGTAGTGTTTGATGTATGGGGTATTGACTTCATGCGACCATTCTCATCCTCTTTTGGTAATACATACATCCTTGTGGCTGTTGACTATGTGTCAAAATGGATGGAGGCTATAGCGAATCCAACCAATGATGCTACAGTGGTTCTCAAAATCTTCAAGAGCATCATCTTCCCAAGATTTGGAGTCCCTAGAGTTGTGATCAGTGATGGATGCTCTCATTTCATTAACAAACTGTTTGAGAATCCTCTCAATAAGAATGACGTGAAACACAAAGTGGCAACTCCATACCATCCTCAAACAAGTGGACAAGTGGAAATCTCCAACAGAGAAATCAAATCCATCCTAGAGAAGACTGATGGGACAACAAGGAAAGATTGATCCATCAAGCTTGATGATGCACTTTGTACTTATAGGTCAGCCTATAAAACTCCTTTGGGAACCACACCTTTCAACCTTGTCTATGGGAAATCTTGTCATCCTTCAGTGGATGACACAAATCGGTGGATTTCGACCAGAGAAGTCGGGTACTCTCGACTCATTCCGCGGATGGTTAACGCGGATGACACAAATCCGTGGATTTCGACCTGAGAAGTCGGGTACTCTCGACTCCATTCCGCAGACGGTTAGCGCGGATGACACAAGTCCGTGGATTCTTAGTAGAGAAGTCAAGTTTGCTCGACCAATCCCACAGACAGTCCCCGCGGCCAACCCTAGTCTGTGCCCATAACATGTGAGTCCTCCTTCCTTTCTCTGGTTTAATTTAATGAACCCTAACCCGATTGCCCCTAAACCTGACCCGACCACCACTAGACCCGACCCAATTCGCCCACCTTCTTCCCCTCAGCTCATTTAACCTCTCTCTCTCATTTTCCTTTTCCCACACCAAGAACAAACAATTCTCACTCATCTCTATCTCCACACAACTCAAAATCATCGACTGTCACCAAGCTTTGTGATTTTTATTGCAATTTTTTCGGTTTCTTGTGCTATATCACTATCTCCAATCCATTTTCATTATCATCATCTCAAGGTGTTCTTCTCAACTTCAAGAATTAGGAAAAAAATTGAGTTTTCTTTAAAGTTAAATCTTTTGATTGGAGCTGGTCCCTTATGGTATTAAATACTTGCTAGGTTGATCAATTGTTGAAAAACAAGTGAATTTCACTCTTGAACCCCTTGAACTGAAAATTTCTAAATTAGGGTTCTTGAGAATTGGGTTTTGAATTTTTTGGAGAAACTTGAAATTGATTGCTTAAATGGGTGCATTGGAGTGCAAGAATGATGTATATAAGAGACTACTTAATTTAGGGAAGCTTTGTTTCACAGATCTTTGAGTATTCACTCTAGGAAAATTCAAAAATTTGAAATTTTTGTATGAGTGTGATAACTTGCTTTGAGTTGTTTCTTGTATATTTAGAATGTTCTTTGGTGCTCTAAGAGTTAATGCCATCATTTTTGCTCCTTAAATTAGATAAATTTTGGCTAAAAAGAGCATGTGTGAACCTTGACCATTTTTGAGCAATTTATTTTTGACACTTTGAATTTCTTAAGGTGTTGAATGAGGAACGGATCCATATATTTGATCTCTTTTGTATTTGATCATCACTTTGTGCTTGCCTTGAGAATATTCTTGTGCTCTTTTGAGATTTCTATTGTAGGTAATGGGAGTAACAAAGGGTGGTGAACAAAAGAAATTTGGTCCACTAAGGAAAGGTCGATTGGATGAGGGAAGTGAGTGTATATCAAAAGAAAAGGATGATCAGGCTCAAAAGGGAAAGAAGTGGATAAGGGAAAGGGTTTAGCTGATGAAACTGACGAATCAAGTCCTAGCTCGGATGGAAGTGAGCAAGAAGTTCAAACCAAGAAATGGAAGAGATTAGCTAAGAAGGCACCAAAGAAGAAGGCACCTTCTGCCACAGCAATAAAAAACCTTCTCAAAGCCATGGATCCCCCTCAACCATCTTTGTTTGTTGATGTGGAATTGCTTGATAAAATGGCGATTCTCCCGGATGTGAAGCTTCTTCTTGTAAACATGGGGTTTGGAAAATATTATCTACATGCCAAATAGGATATTCGGTTTCGGCTTATCAATTTCTATCGACCCTTGAAGCCCCGTTTCACATTGCTTTGAGTATGGCTTTATCTCTTTCAAGGTGGATAGAAAGTCATACAAGATGGGTTTCGCGGAGATTGCGAGAGTAATGGGGCTTTGAGACATAAAAAGGCGTCAGTTCAAGAAGTTTGATGGTGAAATCAAGAAGTTTTGGAAGGAGATTGGAGCTGGTGAATATAATATAAGAGCAATTAAAGCCGCTGACATCCTCCACCCAGCTCTTCACTATGTTCACATGCTTTTTGCAAGAAACGTATATGGAAGAAAGGAAGTAGGGAGGATTGTGCAAGATGAGATACACTTCCTTTTATTTGGGATTAACCAAGTCACGAAGGATTATTGCCAAGGGAATTATGAACATCAACTGGGGACAGTAGGAATCTTTGTTGAGTGCCTTCTCTATTACAAGAATTGGGCATGGACAAACCATGACACAAAACCAAAGTTGTTCATCTTGGGATTCATCACACCTTTACTTGAAGCAATGAATATTCTTTTGTTTGGGAAAGAGGTTGAATTTGCTTTGATGAATGAAGTGCATTTGGACCGGTCTAGTTTCATGGATGGGGTTCTTGACGAGAAGTACATCTATTGTTACAATCACATCTCGAGGGAGAAATTCTGCAAAATACTCCTCCCATTCTTTCATTACACCACGTTGAGAAAGAGGGAGAACCTCACTTTCAAAGCTCCTTTTCCAGCACAACATGAACCGGACATTCGAGCTCTGCCTCAAAATATTTCAAGAAAGAAGAAGCAGTCGGGTGATAGTTCCACTCAGCAAGAGGTTGTTGAGCAGTCTCCGCCTAGCACGGTCTATGGGAGTACCCGTTACTACTTTGAGCCATATATGGTGTATCTTCCCGAAGGTCCACTACGAGATGCCCACAACAAGATCCGTGTGCTTCAGCAAGGTCAAAAGTATCAAGAAAGGACCATCTCAAAGCTGGTGAAGTCGGTAAATTACTTAGCGGGAAATCTGAAGAAGTTGACCTTGAGGACGGGGGGATCATGTGATTCTACAACGGAAGCAAGTGAGGAGGAATCCCACGATGACATGAAGATGGTAGAAGAGAATGAGCCTGTTCAAGATCATAGGCATTCTTACCATGGAGATGACACTACCACTCAAGCTTACTAAGAAGAGCCACGTTCTTCTTTTCACGAGCCACGAGAGCATAGAAACCGACGCCAAAGGCATCCTGTCCCTCCTTTCCCTCCTCAATTCAGCGGCAACAAATCCCCATTCGTCCCTACCTCAGACACAGACGAGCAGCTCGGTTGCACCGAGCCATGACGTACCACACCTCTTCCTTATCATCATACATACTATTTTTCATTTGTATTTTTTTCGGTTACTTCCTTAATATTAGTCACACAAACACTGCGCCATTCAATTTTGGGGGAGGTACCAAGTTGCTAATGTTTTAGTGTTTTGTGTTTTGATCATTGACTCTTGCATTGTAGATAGTTATGTTCATAAAAAGAAGAAAACAAAGGGCATATAGACTGCATCATACCATCTTTAGAATCGAGTCTATAAGCATATAGATTGTATTCATTTGCATTGGGGAAAATGATTAAGACTACTTTGAAAAGAACTCATGCTAAGAATCAATAGGATACCCTTTGTAATCATGTCAAGTAGCTTGAGCACCCTTTGAAAGACTTGTAGACTTCAAGCGTTGAAAACTCCTCTTAAAACTCATTGATTCGTGAAACTAACTTATCTTTGAAGCCACCTCCGATCTAAATTGACTAATGAATTTAATGCTTCTTGCTTATGGTCCTTGAAGTGCTGAATCATGGCTTCTTCACACACACTTGAGTTTGTTCCACCAAATTTTGACAACTCAAGTGGCCATCTATTTTTGATGGTTACCATTCCCTTAAACTATGTCCTCCTTTCAAGCCACCATAAATTGTTGAGGGAGGTGTCTTCCGAAAGCTTTACATGTGCATAATGTTGAGAGTAATTGGGAGGGTAAGAGTTCATCTCCATTACTTTCTGGCTATAAGATTCATAATGTCTAGCTTCTAGGATGACATGGGAGTGTTTTGAAAGTTTAATTTTGAGAGTGTGGAAAGAAGTGAAAAGAGAGAGCGAGCTCAAGATTATTAAAGAAAATAAGTCACTAGGGATAAGTAAAGAGAAAGAGGTAGCTCAAAAGTGTTAAAGGAAAAGCCCCAAAGAAAAGAAAAAAAAAATCAAAATAGAAGGGTAGACTCAAAGGAAAAGAAAGAGAGCTAAAAGAAGAGAAAAGTAGAAAAAGTCCCTAGTAGACATCAAAACAAAGAAGGAGTTCAAGTGGAAGAGTGCTCTTGAATGATTATGAGGTCTTCGGTGAGTGAAAAGAAAAATAAGTCTTTGGGTTGTTGGGGGGTAAGAGAAGAAAATAGTGGCATTGATAAAAAGATAGATTGACACTGGGAATAAGGGTAGAACTTGTTTCACATTTAGGAAAATGGTAGAACAATGGAGGTTGAGCATTGTATACATAAGTTGTTCATTTTCTTAGATATATTATGTGCAATGTCGAAGCTACTAAATTTTTGAGAGTAAACCACCACAAAAAGATCACCTTAGCCTCTTAACTCACCATATCTTCAAGCCAGTTCTTACCTAACCAAATGATTTTGATCATTTGCAAGAATTCACTATTGATTTTGCCTAATGAATGTGAGAGTAGGTTGATTTTTTTGTTTGTAGAATTATGAAGATGAGTGTAGAGATCAAAGGAGTTAAGATAGGCCTAGAGAAGTTAGAGTTTGATAAAGTCTTTTCTCTAGCTATTTGCTATGATTATACAAGGATATCATGTTGGTAACTAAGAAGAGTTCTTTTGGCAATGAGTCCCCACCTTCAAACCTCTCCCCCTTTGATTGTTCTTAAAAAAATTACTTGAGGACAAGTAAGAAAAAAGTTTGGGGGGAGTTGATATCTTGTGTATTTACATGATTTTAGCTCTGATTTCCATACTCATTTAGATAATTTATGATGCATTTATACTTCAATGAGGTGCATATGATGTGCATGTGTGGTATTTCAGGTTCAGAGAAGCTCAAGTTAAAGATTGAAAGGTTTGGACAAGAAAAATGGCAAAGACCAAGCTACATGTCCGGCCGCGGGTGCTCGACCTCGAAAAAGTGAAGGCCTTGAACTGGGCGAGCCGAGAGGTGAGCTTTGAAGTAGACGAGGCGCGGACAATCAACATGGACGAAGGCAGCCCGGGGAAATGAGGATTGGGTGGACCGCGGACATCGACTGTGGGTTGACTCCATCCGCAGATTTGTACCCGAGAGGAGATGTTGGAGGATATGGACCATGGACCAAATCCGCGGGTGAGAGTTGTCCACGGATTCGTACCCGAGAGGAGATGTTGGAGGATCTGGACCATAGACCAAGGCCGCGGGGTGACAGTCGTTTGCCGATTTGTGCCCGAGAGAGGATGTGTGGACGAGTTGGACCGCAGACCAAGGGCGCGGGTGAGAGCCGTCTGCGGATCCAAGGCAGAGAAAAGCACATGATCGGACGCGGCCAGCACTTAGACCATTTTGCCATTTAGTCTTCATGGGTCAACCCGGGTTTGTCGGGTCGACCCGACTCGAATTTTAGCTTAGTATAAATATGTGTTAAACCTAATTTTAGGATCATCTAATTTTTTTTTTCTCTCTAAACACATTGATATTTGGAGGAAAGCTTGAATCTTTAGTAATCTAATCTTTCTTTCTTGAGTTATTTGAGTTTATTTCATCTTCTTAACATGATTAATCTTGAATCTATCATGAGTTTAAGCGTAATCATGAAGATTAGTGAGTAGACTCTCTTTGAAATTTTGTGTTAGGGTGATTAAGTGACAAGTTAGGGTGTTTAGCGTTAGATCATTCATGTTCTATGCTTATCTCTTGTTTCTAATGCTAGTTTAGACTTGATCTCTCTAATATATATCTCTAGACATTTCATGCCGGAAAGGTGTTCGATGAAATGTTTGAACAAAAGTGATAATGGTCTTTGCTTACTTAACCAAAGACATTTACTTTTAGGGCAGCTTCGACAGCTAGTAGACTTGTTCTTAATTATTGTTTTGATTGAATTAAACCAAAGACATTCGATGTTTAATGATTGATAAGAAACGAACTCTTATCTTGACAAAGGACTAGTTAAATGATTGTGTCTAAACTTATAGA
Organism: Moricandia moricandioides; assembly: GCA_905132885.1. Classification (NCBI taxonomy): domain Eukaryota; kingdom Viridiplantae; phylum Streptophyta; class Magnoliopsida; order Brassicales; family Brassicaceae; genus Moricandia; species Moricandia moricandioides. The sequence continues at coordinate 27,948 of CAJHQQ010003006.1, forward strand.
ACTTGATTGATTGTTTGTGTTAGCACTCTAGGTTAACTCTTAATCACCTCAAGTCAATACCCTTACCTATAGGTTATCTTATTTACTATTGGTTAAAAGATAATTATTTGCTTGTTTAGTTCTTGTTACTTGTTTCAAATTAACACAGCATCACTGAATGCACTTAGATTAAGCACTTCACTTGTATTCTCATTGCCTCATGATCACTAAGAATGGAATTGATAGCATTTATACTACTTCGATCTAGGATTAGCAAAAATACTTTATCAGCAACCTAACATCTAGTTCTATCAATCCTTTACTAACATTCTAACCCGAAGGTTCATCAACCTGCGGCCGTAGCCAAACATGTAGCCATAGCCAACCTTAGGTCGTATCCAAACCTGCGGCCGTATCCAAACCTGTGGCTGTAGCCATACGTACGGCCATAGCCAAACCTGCGGCTGTAGCCAAACCTATGACGCTATGATCCGTCTGTCCATTACGGCCCATAGCCAAGTTGCGGCCGAAACCAACTTGTGACCCAAAGGTCCATAACGGCCAAAGCCAACATACACAGACTGAAGCCAAAACATACTTCCCTTAATTAAATCAAGTTCATCTAATCATGTACTTTCCTTAAATTACTTATATTCTCAACCTATTTAACATTTTCAATCTAATATTCCAATTCATCTTGGATCAAGTCTACCTATTTCACATAAAAATCTCAGTTAAACATAACATCATTTCACGCAATCTAACATGCAAATATCCTATAAATGTATGAATGTTCTTCAATCCTTGAGAACCACCTCGAAGAACAAATTTTCAATAAAAAATTCCTCTAACGCATAATCTTCATCCTAACAATCTGACTATGATAAAATACTAATTATTAAGTTACCACGCATCATGCCCTCACCTCGATTGATCATAAAAGATTGAGACTTTGAACCTTTATGTGTTTTCTGGTGAAGAACTTCTCCTTTCCTCCTCGTTCGATCCTTTTTCTCGAAATCTTCTCTCTATAACTTCATTCTTCCTGATTTCTCTCTAAGTCTTGTTTAGATGTTGTGTTAGAAATGATAGTTGGAGGTGCTCTTTTATACTGATTTATGGACTTGTTAACCAAGTGGACATTAAGTGCTACTTCTATATTTATATTTGTCACACTTTTCATTGAATAATCTCTACGCTTATTTCCTTATATGACTCCCGTAGACCCAATATTATTATTGTACAATCCCGCAGCGATAGGTAGTGAAACTTTCCTTACTTGGAACCCGTATTGTCTAGTAGGCGAACATTCCTTAATTAGCTTTATGGTCTTGATCTTTCCTTACTTATGGTCTGATCGTTCTGTGATCGGCTTACCGTCACTTATCCGATTTCCATTACGTTCCATGAGCTCACTAATGGTCCGACACTTAGTCAAACTAACGTGCATTCTTCCAACTTTCATGAATACAAGTGTTTTCACACTTAGAAAAAAAATACTCTCCTTGTAGAATTAAACCTCTCGCGATTTATTTCCTTCAATTTTAGAAAAAAAAACTTCGGGGAGCGGGTCGTTACAAATGTCCCCATTTTTAAATTAATTTCATTCACGAATTGTCTCGACCAAATGTTTAATAACTAGAGACTGAAACAATCTGGACTCGCTGCATGTATCTTGCTTCCACGCACTCCCAACGCTTACTGGAACTAATTTTGGGTTTTGCCCATTCTAATTTCTCTCAATCATTTCTAACTTTGGTTCAACATAACAGATCTGACCGGAACATTTCGATACTCGAGTCACCTTCATTGATGTAACCGACTATGCCAAAAACTAATGCTTCTTTTTAGGTTGTATCCATAATCCCAAAACGCAGGACTGCCACATATTCTTTGGATGGAGAAGATTGCTTGTCAGTTAACTTGATCACCTGATATCTCAGCCCGCACACTCCAAAAATCTGAATCGTCCTTGATTCACAACATCTTCAGCACTGCATGCAATCTTTTTGCTTCCACAATTTTCAAGACAAATACGCGATAGCACATTCATAGAAAAACTAATACCAGTCTTAGATGCATCCATGCAAAACACTCCTAGCTGGATTCCACTAATACCGACATACCCATATGCACTCTTCATGAACCCTGAAACCTTCCTTGAAGTATGTCGTCTACCATAATACACATCCTTACCGTCAAACCCTTGAATGGTTGACCAACTTACAGATCTCTTTATTAACGAGGATTATTACCCAATAATCCAACAAAGTTTCTGATCTTGTTGGATCATTCGTCCTTGACCAATTGCAGTGGTCTTAAACTTTCCTCGATTCAACCAATGCTTTCCTCGGACACTGTACCCATGAATCACATTTTTATGATAACTCCAGTTTCTTAACTTCCTTGGAAACATTGATTCCATTAAACTTCTACCAATAACTCTCTTTGCTCAAATTCTTCACCTGAGATGGTCCTAAGAAAATTCGTACATGTTCTCGGTCATCTGTTCCGTTCTTATTGCTGGTACTATTGAAATATCAAATTGTTTCCTTGTTTTTCTGAACTACCAGCTTTCATTCTTCGTGTTTTGCTAACTTAACATTTGTCCAATCCATGGTAACAAGACATTGATCAACCAGTCCATCCCAAGAATTTCTTTGACCATTTATTTGGTAACACGATGAAGTCACTAATTCTTTCTGCACTCTCCACAATACTTGAAACATCTTGATAAATTACATGCGACTTGAAAATCACCGTGTATGATGCACGACCAAATATTATCCCTTCCTTGAACCCATTCTTATGTGACCAATGTTTGGTGATTTCCTGCCATACAAAGAATGCAACACCGTAGTGGAAAACAGTTTGGTTTTCACCACCACAACACTAACAAGCATGTTGAATTCACATTAAATTCATCTTGATTACCCACGGTACCATGTTCTACTTAGATTTCTAACCTCATATATGTCTCTTTGCACTTTCATCGATCATTCATCTTTCAACAAGTGTGCTACACCACCACAAGAACATACAACACTTCATAATTCCTTGAGAAATTTGTTGAAATGAAGAAGACCATAACCATAGGAAAAGAGTTAGTCCATGATGAAAGACAAGTGCATCAAGAAAAATTGGGTAAACGAATTATTTTCACACTAGAAGTATCATATAGTAACAGTTCCACACAATCTTTCACGCTTGTCCTAATTGCACACATTTGGGTTTAGATCTTTGAAAATTGGGGTAAATAGGTTCATATACTTAGAATGTGTGCATTGATGTCCATATGCTTCATTAAGACGAGCATGAAAGATTGTATGGAACTGTTACTATATGATACTTATGGTGTGGAAATAGGTCGCTTACCCAGAAAAATTGATTTGGGTTTATCTGTACAGTCTTGCTTCACAAGCTACCATCTTGACCTAACCTGACTGGCAAGGCAGTGAATGATTTGTGGAGGACCTTGTGGACGTGCTAAGCTCCAAAAACATAAGGATACTCAGTTTGAATTCAAAAAGAAGGATCTGGTTTGATTTAAGCAAGAAGAAGTCATATTGGTGCATAAGGAGCTGTGTAGACCTGTCACTCTCACCAAGGAAGGTTGTGCCTCGACTACTGTCCCATTCTACTCTTCCTGGACGAGTCAGACCTTGTCTGTATCCCCTTTGGCCTCTTCTCGATCCCTACATAGTTATTTGTTTATGTTTCCTTGTTTTAGTAATTGTTTAATCATGTGTACTGCTTATTTAAAGGCTTCTCCACCAATTGAAACATTTGAGCTGAATCAATACAAGTTTCTCTTTCTAAATTTGCGTGTCTCTCTCTTTTTTTTTGTCTAAAAAATATTTCACAATGTAAAGAGTTAAGCATTATGGTTTAGAGGCTGCCCGAACTCTATCTCTCTTAAGGCAGCCCAATACTTGTAAAAATCGCTCAACCTCTTCTTTATCTACTGCTTACTCTAGCTTACTGATTCTAAATCCCATTATCTTTAAGTGAACAAAATGAAAGTGTTTTGTCTCTCCTCCAGGATTAGATTCAAATTAGAGATTATATCCACACATATCAATTTTAATGTCTAGCATCTTGGTTATGGTGTAGGCTTTTTAAGATGATTCAACCACCAATTCGTTGTCTTTCCTTTAAATGGTGAGTTCCTGTTGTATGGGTGATGGGGATTCAGTTACAAGTTAACTGAATACTCTCTTGACATGAGACAAACACTCATGAATTTCAACATGGTATTAGAGCTTTGTTGCTCTTCTTTGGGATCAAACTCATCTCTATTCTCTCTGTTTTGAATAAATCCTTTCTCTCCCACTCTAATATAGTGTATGCTTTGTCAATGCTTGTTAGTATCTTGAAATAAATCTTAACAAAGGGAAAATATTCTAAAATAATTCACCATTATGCCTTATCCATTAGATAATAGCTCTCTCTTAATGGAGCATCTCTTTGACCTGTGGACAAACTGTTTTGATCCATTGGTTTCATTGTTCTCTAAGACACAAAAAGCACTTGTCTATATGTTATTATGATGATTCTCTTGTTGCAAGCCCTGGAAAACACCAGTTAATGGGTTATTCCAGTGGCACATGTCTAAGACCAGTGGATATATTAATTGTTCAAGGGTCCATTGTGTTATAGCTACTAAAGCACCAAACTCTTGATGAGTATTATATGCTCCTGGCTATTTATGCTTCCGCAAAACTCATGAAATAGAGCAAAACTCTGTCCATTAGAACTCTTGAGAAAATCTTATTCTCTCATTATCTTATTCTCAGGTTACTTATTTTTCATCATTCTCTCATTCTCTGGCTACTAATACTCTTGTTACATCATTCTCTATTCTCTACTTATTCTCTGGTTACTTATACTCTCTGGTTACTTAAACATCTATACTTACAATCTTGTTTAGAATCTTCCTAAGGTTGTTAAACTGTCGTGAAATCCAGCTGTCTTGAAAGAATTGTTTTGCTTCTACCTTAGGAAAATCGATAGTGATCATTGCCTGAATGCTTAGACTCGATGCTTAGGATTCAGAGTGTGTTTCTAAGATAGAATCATTAAGATATTGCTTGATGTACTAGTGTTAAATGTGTGTTTGAACCATTTTCTGATCTCTTGTTGTCTACTGATGGTTATCTTAGAGTAGGCTTGATTGATTTTCCATGTTGATCAGTGCATGCAGAAGATGCATATTCATGACCATGGAGATTTCCCACTGCCCATCAACACTGGACACTGATTGTAACACCCCCGGACCGTCCTAGACATATGGTCGACCAACCGGCCAACAATCAAACATGAACATGACCGATAGACCGACCAACACCCAGGTTTAGAGATGAAATGAGCCAACCGGCCAGCCAACAATCAAACAAAAACATGACCGATAGACCGACCAATACCCAGGTTTAGAGATGAAATGAGCCAACCGGTGAGCCAACAATCAAACAAGAACATGACTGATCGTCCAACCCAACACCATGGTCCGGAAGAGCTACGTGATGGGCTAGGGACGATCCGGTCAGAGTCATAGAACTTACTCTATGACATATACCAGTTCATCCACTAACTCGTCCCGCTAAATCATGGCTTAAGGCTTTGCAACCCGTATGAAGAGCTAACGGTTCCGTTAGATCTAGTCTTGAGGCTTTTCAACCCGTACCAAGACCTAACTTTGTGTTACACCGGACTAGTCAAATATCAGAGTACTCATGATGCGCATATAAAAAAAAAATACTTTATTGATTCAAGAAATATCCATACAATGAAATAATTCAACATTGGGCCTGGCATATTGCCAAATCGTGTCAACTAAACGCAAATCAAAATACAGTTTACAAAAGGCATGAAATCTACTTCGGCGGTCCTAACGTCCAGCACCAAGCTATCCGATCATCCTTACTAAAGAGACCTGCAAAAAGGACAACGGAGTTGGATAAGTAACCTAATGTTACTCAGTGAGCTGGCGGCCTCTACCCGCAACCTAGCAACTAACCCAAATAACTCAAAATAACAACCAGTTTAGCCTTAGAATGCAAACAAAGCTAAGACTAAACAATGAATCCCTAGTTAACCATATATATGGCTGAGTTCAGAACTCATGTAGTGTTAGACACTTAGACTATACAAGTATCGTTAACCGGTCGACAAACAATCAGACAAGAACATGATCGGCCAATCAACGATACCACATAGATTTCAATATCCACCACCCTTCACAAGCAACCGCTCAGAAAATATAACAGCCAACTTCGGGTCTAAACTAACCAAAGAGACACCAAGCCTAATCCGGTACCAAACCCGGAATTTAAACTCAATGTTAGAAACCTGCAAGACAATAAATCACTAATATTCAACAACAATAATAAGATACTAACTAACCGCGACTCTGCTATAACTCGTAACACAGTATTTCGGTGTTACACTTACTCTAGGGTTCCATAACCCTTTACTAACACGACACTCTAACTCGACTCTCTAACCTGGGCCCTGGTGACTTCGTGTTCCTCCTCTACATCGGCAATATCCTATCTCCCTACCACAAAGGCTAGAAGAAGGAACTTTCAACCGGCCGCGGCCCACAGTCATTCGGGTCACCGCGCGCAGCCCATAGTTATTTGGGTCACTGCCGGATGTTACACCGTCGTGTTACACTCAACCCTAGTCCATGACCCCGTCTCTCTGAGTCTTCCCGATCCAGCGAATAAGGGGTTTCCTTAAACACGCTGAATACGAGGGCCAAGAAACACTAATCAACCCCTAAACAAGCCTAGCATGGGCGGGTTACGCACATGCTGTCGACAACACACACTCTACACAACCTTAACCCATAGCCTAACCTAAGGATAATGTTCCAGTTCCTAACTAGACTCGACTCTACAATACTAACCAATAATACCATTATTCCGTCCTATATGGCCTAAGACCCTTATTACTAACATATAATAAACTAAACAACAATATCATAACAAAATAAATCAACCAGTTAGTCACTCCCTTACCAAGAGCTGACTAACCTCAATCAACAAGATTAATTAAACAAGCAAGCATTTACTAAATCTAGCAAACAATCTACTCAATCAAACCGTTACCCAGATAGTTCGACTTTCTGCAACGAAACTATCTTTAAAGATAACGGGAACCTGCACTCAACCATATCAACACACAATAATAGAAAATATGATGCATCGTAGCCCTAGTCTTAATCAGCTTATCAAATCAGTCTTAATTCAATTTATTCTCAGCTTAGCCCGTGCTAAACTGAGTCCATTTTAATAAAATAACCCTAAGGACTCTATCATGCAATAACATGAACATTCTAAACTATATGCGTCTCAATCTATCCTAAGTTCCAAGTGGAACTCAAGCATAACCAAAACTATCCTAAATTCCAAGTGGAATTCAAACATAACCAACTCACAAAACTACCTTGAATTCCAAGTGGAATTCAAACATAACCAACTCACAAAACTAATCTAAATTCCAAGTGGAATTCACACATAACCAACTCACAGTGTTCTATGTCGATAAGCAGCTTGTTGATCAGAGAGGACTTGGCAAAACCCATTGGATGACTTGAGTGGACTGGAATGGACTGACCTTGACTTGGACAGTACCTCAGATTGATTATGAAGAAACTAACTTGGACTGATCTAGACTCGGACAAAACTTTCCTTAGCTTCTGGACAGTTCTTCGGACTTCCCGGAAGAACATCGGCTTCAGAACTTAGACTGATCTGAAATCGTGGAAGTAACCTGATCTTGGACAGAACCTCCACTTGGTCATCAAAGAATATTACTGGCTTGGAGGGATTGATTTGGAGAGAGCTTCTGCCTCATAATTGCAGAGAATCGCCGATTGGACAGAACTTGGCTTCTCGGTAGAGTAGCGGTCTTTAGAATAGACCATACTCTTAACTCAACCACTTTCTTTCTCTATATCTCTCTACCCACGTTTTAAACTCTATTTGGACAGGTCTGGATGTTTGAAATGATCTGTGGTCGTGGGGGTATTTATAGGAAGCAGCAACCAATCAGATTCAGGTTGGTGGCAGCCCGTGTGTCGCTTCGCATGGCTCCGGACGCATGCACGGCAGCACCTCTTGCTCCACATGGCTGGATGCATGACCAGGATGGCATGCAAAATGACACCATGTACTCTAAATGTCTCATGCACGTCCTGGCTGCATGCAAGGCAACACCACAGCGTCCACATGTCGATCAGCATGCTTCGGTTGCATGCGCGACGACACCTCGTGCTTCTACATGTCATGCTGCATATTTTGCTTTCATGCACGGTGAGAACTCGTGCTTGTGTAGACAGAGAGCTTGCCAGGAAGTTGACACCACTTCCTCCACATGTCTGGAAACATGGCCTGGTTGCATGCAAGGCAACACCACAACGCCCACATGTCGATCATAATGCTTTGGTTGCATGCGCGACGACACCTCATGCTTCGTCATGTGAAGCCGCATGTCCAGCTTCCATGAACGGTGACACCTCGTGCTTGTGTAGACACTAAGATTGTTAGATGGTTGACAGCACGTCATGATCCCATGCACGGAGCCACCTCGTGCTTCTCGGTCCGTTCATCTAATTTTGGTCCTTCTGGCATATTTTTGACCCGTGATCAATCCCGAACATTTTTCTGCTGCCTTTCTTATGCGCTGAATTTTTTTAATACATTCCAATATGAATTATGACTTGATGCAAAATATTTCCCGAGCCTCCGGCTTCTCGAAAAATTCCATAATACCGAAACTAGGATTTTTGCCCAATTTTGGATTTTCCCGTCATGCTTCGATCCCGTCGTGCTTACTTTCCGTCCTGCTTAATTCCCATCCTGCTTCCAACTTATTATGTCTCCTAAATAATATTTTACCGAGACAAAGTTTTGCTGAAAACTTCGTGCTTCTAAAACGTCGTTCTTCCAAAAACGTGATTCTTCCAAAACGTCCTTCTGATCAATCTAACTCCTTGTCTAACATGGTAGAGCAGCTTATTTTGACTCATGGTTCACTCACGATCCATTCTTCGACCATCTCGTATTTCAAAATTTCCTAATCGATCCTTATCGCCCACTACTCGACCACCAGGTTGATGCTCGACCACTCTTCTATTTTCTCTGAACCATGTTAAGTTTTGTATGACCAAAACTCAACATTCCTCATCAAACGTTAATTCCAAAAAGCTTGGCTCCAAATTCCAACTTTGTTGATCTCGACCATTTTACCCTTTCAGGTGGGTTACTACATTCCCCCCCTTAATAGAATTCGTCCTCGAATTCTTAGATGTGCAAATGCTCAGCTTCACGACATGCTCCTCCTTGATGACAATTCCTCAGATTTATTTGTCTTGCGGTCTTGGTCATTTGATATGTTTCTTCGTCGGCTCACCATTGATGTCTTTGTTTGATTTCTTTGGTCTCCATCCAGATTCCTGATTCTGAATTCACTCTATCTTGATACATTCCATAGCATTTCCCTTCGGTCTTGAATCATTTCCTTTCTTTACTTCTTTACTTCCCATGGTTCAGTCATTCTTAGCTTGTCTCTGTAATCTATTTGCTTTGTCTACCATTGTTCCTTGAGTATTCTCCTCAAGGTCTCCACAATCGTCTTCATATCTCTTCACTTGCCTGCAACTGTCCCTTGAGTTTGCTCCTCCAGGTTGCAATGATCATCTTCATATCTCTTCACTTGAATGATCGCTGGATCATCTTCTTACTGTTGTTCTTCCAGAACACTCTCATTTCGCATGATACTATCTTGTCCTTAAGATAGATATCACCCTTGTGCAGATTCCTCAAATCCTTCTCGATCTTCCTTTTCCCCAAAAACTGATGAAGTCCTTCCCACTGAAGTCTTGTTCCTTCTCATTTGTCCAGTCCATGCCACTACCCAGTTTCTCTTACTCTCCCTCCTCTCTCGCTTCGGGTTTGGGTTTTTGGCCTCGCACTCCCCATACTTTAAGGTTTCCATCCTTAAAGTTCCGATCAACAAATACACTTACTAGCTGCAACTTTCTAGATCACTTAAGACGCAAGTTAGTCAACAAATACCCCAATAAATACATATGAAAAACCTAAACACAATGCTAACCAATCAACCTAACAATGCTAACCAGCAACCTAACAATTCTATCCAAGCAACCTAGCAATTCTAGATTCCTCTATCTCAATCCTAGTTCCTAAACACAAAAAATCCTATCGCTGGACGTGACCTTTTTCCGTAATGACATTTTGTGACTCCTTTTGACTTGATAAAATATTTGAAAAACCGATTAAACCATGAGTTCCTGGATCATGGACGAAACCATGCTCTGATACCACCTCTGTAACACCCCCGGACCGTCCTAGACATATGGTCGACCAACCGGCCAACAATCAAACAAGAACATGACCGATAGACCGACCAACAGCCAGGTTTAGAGATGAAATGAGCCAACCGGCCAGACAACAATCAAACAAGAGCATGACTGACCGTCCAACCCAACACCATGGTCCGGAAGCGGTATGTGAAGGGCTAGGGACGATCCGGTCAGAGTCATAGAACTTACTCTGCGACATAGATCAGTTCATCCACTAACTCGTCCCGCTAAATCATGGCTTAAGGCTTTGCAACCAGTACCAAGAACTAACGGTTCTAGAACTAACGGTTCTGTTAGATCTAGGCCTGAGGCTTTTCAACCCGTACCAAGACCTAACGTTGTGTTAGACCGGACTAGTCAAATATCAGAGTACTCATGATGCGCATATAAAACAAATACTTGATTGATTCAAGAAAATTCATACAATGAAATAATTCGAGACTGGCCCGGCCTATTGCCAAATCGAGTCAACTAAACACAAATCAAAATACCGTTTACAAAAAGCATGAAATCTACTCTGGCGGTCCTAACGTCCAATACCCAGCTATCCGATCATCCTTACTAAAGTGACCTGCAAAAAGGACAACAGAGTTGGATGAGTAACCTAATGTTACTCAGTAAGCTGGCGGCCTTTACCCGCAACCTAGCAACAAACCCAAACAACCCAAATAACAATCAGTCTAGCCCTAACATGCAAACAAAGCTAAGACTAAAGAATCAATCCTTAGTTAACCATATATATGCCTGAGTTCAGTACTCATGTAGTGTTAGACACTTAGACTATACAAGTATCGTTAACCGGTCGACCAACAATCAGACAAGAACATGATCGGCCAATCAAGGATACCACATAGCTTTCAGTATCCACCACCCTTCATAAGCAATCACTCAAACAATATAACAACCAACTTCGGGTCTATACTAGCCAAAGAGACACCAAGCCTAATCCGGTACCAATCCCAGAATTAGAAATCAATATTAGAAACCTGCAAGACAATCAATCACCAATATTCAGCAATAATAATAAGATACTAACTAACCACGACTCTACTATAACTCGTAACACAATATTTCGGTGTTACACTTACTCTAGGGTTCCCTAACCCTTTACTAACACGACGCTCTAACTCAACTCTCTAACCTCAGCCCTTGTGACTTCATGTTCCTCCTTTACATCAGAAATATCCTATCTCCCTACCACAAAGGCTAGAAGAAGGAACGTTTAACCGACCGCAGCCCACAGTCATTCGGGTCACCGCGTGACAGCCCACAGTCATTCGGGTCACTGTCGGACGTTACACCATCGTGTAACACTCAGCTTTAGGCCATGACCCCGTCTCTCTGAGTCTTCCCGATCCAGCAAATAAGGGGTTTCCTTAAACTCGATGAATACGAGGGCGAGGAAACACTAATCAACCCCTAAACAAGCCTAGCATGGGCGGGTTACGCACATGCTGTCGGCAACACACACACTCTACACAACCTTAACCCAGAACCTAACCTAAGGCAAATGTTCCAGATCCTAACTAGCTCGACACTACAATACTAACCAATAATACCATTATTCCGTCCTATATGGCCTAAGACCCTTAGTACTAACATATAATAAACTAAACAACAGTACCATAACAAAATAAATTAACCAGTTAGTCACTCCCTTACCAAGAGCTGGCTAACCTCAATCAACAAGATTAATTAAACAAGCAAGCATTTAATTAATCTAGAAAATAATCTACTCAATCAAACCGTTACCCATATAGTTCGGCTTCCTCCTACGAAACTATCTTTAAAGATAACGGGAACCTGCACTCAACCATATCAACATGCAATAATAGAAAATATGATGCATCGTAGCCCTAGTCCTAATCAGCTTATTAACTCAGTCTTAATTCAATTTCATCTCAGCTTAGCCCGTGCTAAACTGAGTCCATTTTAATAAAATAACCCTAAGGACTCTATCATGCAGAGCATTCTAAACTATATGCGTCTCGATCTATCCTAAGTTCCAAGTGGAACTCAAGCATAACCAAAAAATATCCTAAATTCCAAGTGGAATTCGAACATAATCAACTCAAAAAACTACCTTGAATTCCAAGTGGAATTTAAACATAACCAACTCACAAAACTAATCCAAATCCCAAGTGGAATTCAAACATAACCAACTCACAGTGTTCTATGTCGATAAGCAGCTGGTTGATCAGAGAGGACTTGGCAAAACCCATTGGATGACTTGAGTGGACTGGAATGGACTGACCTTGACTTGGACAATACCTCAGATTGATTATGAAGAAACTAACTTGGACTGATCAAGACTCGGACAGAACTTTCCTTAGCTTCTGGACAGTTCTTCGGACTTTCCGGAAGAACATCGCCTTCAGAACTTAGACTGATCTGAAATCGTGGAACTAACCTGATCCTGGACAGAACCTCCAATTGGTCATCAAAGAATATTACTGGCTTGGACGGATTGATTTGGAGAGAGCTTCCGCCTCATAATTGCAGAGAATCGCCGATTGGACAGAACTTGGCTTCCTAGTAGAGTATCGGTCTTTAGAATAGACCATACTCTTAACTCGACCACTTTCTTTCTCTATCTCTCTCTACCCACGTTTTTAACTCTATTTGTCTGGATGTTTGAAATGAGCTGTGGTCGTGGGGGTATTTATAGGAAGCAGCAACCAATCAGATTCAGGTTGGTGGCAGCCCGTGTGTCGCTTCGCATGGCTCCGGACGCATACACGGCGGCACCTCGTGCTCCACATGGCTGGATGCATGACCAGGATGGCATGCAAAGTGACACCACATCCTCCAAATTTCTTATGCACGTCCTGGCTGCATGCAAGGCAACACCACAACGCGCACATGTCGATCAGCAGGCTTCGGTTGCATGCGCGACGAGACCTCGTGCTTCTACATGTCATGCTGCATGTTCTCCTTCCATGCACGGTGACACCTCGTGTTTGTGTAGACAGAGAGCTTGACAGGAAGTTGACACCACGTACTCCACATGTCTGGAAGCATGGCCTGGTTGCATACAAGGCAACACCACAACACCCACATGTCGATCATCATGCTTCGGTTGCATGCGCGACGACACCTCGTGCTTCGACACGTCAAGCCAAATTTCCTGCTTCCATGCACGGCGAAACCTCGTGCTTGTGTAGATACTAATATTGTTAGATGGTTGACAGCAAGTCCTGATCTCATGCACGGAGCCACCTCGTGCTTCTCGGTCCGTTCATCTGATTTCGGTCCTTCCGGCATATTTTTGACCCACGATCAATCCCGAACATTTTTCTGCTGCCTTTCTGATGCGCTGAATATTTTTTTAATAAATTACAATCTGAATTCTGACTTGATGTAAAATATTTTCCGAGCCTCCGGGTTCCCCGAAAAATTCCATAATACCAAAATTAAGGTTTTTGCCCAATTTCGTGTTTTCCCGTCATGCTTCGATCCCGTTCTGCTTACTTTCCGTCCTGCTTAATTCCTGCCCTGATTCCGACTTATTATTTCTCCAAAATAATATTTTACTGATACGAAGTTTTGATGAAAACTTTGGGTTGAAGAAACGTCGTGCTTCCAAAAACGTGATTCTTCCAAAACGTCCTTCTGATCAATCTAACTCATTGTCTATCATGGTAGATCAGATTATTTTGACTCATGGTTCACTCATGATCCATTCTTCGACCATCTCGTATTTCAAAATTTCCGATTGATCCTTATCACCCGCGACTCTACCACCAGGTTGATCCTCGACCACTCTTCCATTTTCTCCGAACCCTGTTAAGTTTTATATGAACAAAACTCAACATTCCTCATCAAACGTTAATTCCAAAAAGCTTGGCTTCGAATTCCAACTTTGTCGATCTCGACCATTTTACCCATTCAGGTGGTTACTACATTGATTGTTTCCAGCAACTCCCAAGCTGGTTGAGAGGATGAATGGAGCGGTGGAGAGATTTCTTAGAAGTGACTTACCTGATGCCAAGAGGGTGGACAAGAAGTACACTTAAGACAAAAGATCATAGTTCAAGCCAAGAGGACTGTGGTTTCAAGGCATTGGTCTTCATCATTGACTCTCATTTTCCAAGCTTGACTACATATTTTCATTTCAGGTCAAGGTCGAGGAGGGGTATTAATATGACAAGCCAATTTCCTTTCTCCAGAAACTTATGCAATGGACGTACCTAAATCTATCATCATTCTTATGATTAAATAGGTTTACCCCTTAAGAATTAATGCATGTGTTTGTGCATTGTTTGAATCAGGTACCTATTGAGCTCATAAACACGGCAAGATTGGACTCAACCCATGATGAAGGCAAGAAGCAAGAAGAAAGGGGGAGACAAACTCTGACCACAAGAAGAAGCTCAAAGGTGTCTTGAAAGAAGTTTGAGTATGTAGCAAGGAAATGGATTGGACCTACTTTCAATTGAAGTATGGCCATGATACAGGGTTTATGAGTCCCTAAAATTGATCATAAGACTCATAAACCCAACGGTCAATCCCTAGGCTGAGGGTAGTTGCACTATTTTTTCCTACGTGATTGTTTTATCCCATGAGGTTTTCTACACTTGGGTTTTTAATGAGGTAAGTACTCTCAGTTCAATGCTTGCCCAAGAATCTCCTATGTCAAGCTTGAGGGATAATGTTAAAATGAAGAAGAGAATAACCAGAGAAAAGGAGTTACTCTATGATCAAAGACAAGTTCATCAAGAGAAATTGATTTGAGCTTATTTATACAATCTTGCTCCACAAGCTACCATCTTGACCTAACCTGACTTGCAAAGCATGGAATAAGTTGGGGAGGACCTTGTGGACGTTCTAAGCTCCAGAAACATTAGAATACTCAGTTTGAATTCATAAGAAGGATCTGGTTTGATTTAAGCAAGAAGAAGTCACATTGGTGCATAAGGAGCGGTGTAGACATGTCACTATCACCAAGTAAGGTTGTGCCTCTACTCATGCCAATTTCTACTCTTCCTGGACGAGCCAGAACTTGTATGTATCCCCTTTAGCTTCTTCTCATTGCCTACATAATTATTTGTTTATGTTTCCCTTTTTAGTAATTGTTTAATCATGTGTATTGCCTATTTAAAGGTTTTTCCATTACTTGTAATATTTGAACTGAATCAATACAAGTTTCTCTATCTAAATTCATGTTTCTCTCTCTCTCTCTCTCTCTCTCTCTCTCTCTCTCTCTCTCTCTCTCTCTCTCTCTCTCTCTCTCTCTCTCTCTCTCTCTCTCTCTCTCTCTCTCTCTCTCTCTCTCTCTCTCTCTCTCTTGTGTCTAAACAATATTTCACAATGTAAACAGCTACGCATTATAGTTTAGAGACTTCCACTACAAGAAATATGGGTTTTATTAGCGGACGTTAAATGCTATGAGATCGCTACCATAGCGCTCCTTAAAATGCTCTGAGATCGCCCGTCATAATAGGTTCGACACTTTCGATAGCGGAACAGTCGTATGCTATATTAAAATAAACAACAATAGCGGTGTTGTCTATGCAATTGTTAATACTTATAATAAGGCTGTAAAACCGTTATTAAAACTAATTATTTTGATTTTACGTATACAAAGATAGGAAATGTTTCGTGTTATTAATATGTTCTTTTATATCAGAAATTTTATCAAAATTAATTACGATTTGGTTTTATTTTTGAAAATTTAATATTTATTTCAAATATTTGTAATAAAAATAATTAGTGATATTATTAAAGCTAAAATATGTTTTAACAAACAAAACATATCCTCTTTTACATAAACCATCAAACCACAACACTTCCAAATACTATCAATCTACCACTAACAACCCTTCACAATCATCCCTAACATAAAGACTCTCATCATCAGAAGCTTCACCAGCCAAGTCATCGACATCTTGTATAGGCAAAGGGGCACCACCTAAATCCTCTTCTGTTTCCAACTCATGGTAACCTCTAGGTGGAGCTCTCATCACAACATACCAATTCGAATTATCATCTTCCCTAGAGTAGAAAACCTGTTTGGCTTGAGATGGTAGAATGAATGGATC
The DNA here is from genome assembly GCA_905132885.1 of Moricandia moricandioides. Taxonomy (NCBI): domain Eukaryota; kingdom Viridiplantae; phylum Streptophyta; class Magnoliopsida; order Brassicales; family Brassicaceae; genus Moricandia; species Moricandia moricandioides. Next base: position 44,358 of record CAJHQQ010003006.1, read on the forward strand.
TTTCAAATAGGCTGCTTGGTTCATGTGAAGGTTAACAAGAGTGAAGCCATCATCTTCCTTCACACCATTACCTGTGTTGGCCCAGGTGCATCTAAACATTGGCACTTGGAACATGTGATAGTCCATAAGTAATATCTCTTTTATCACTCCATAATATGTAAGCATATCCGCAACTTGTCTCATAACTCGAGCACTCGATCTACACATACTAAATGCTTCATAAGTTACTCCACTGTTTTGTGTCTTTCGTTTCACCGCATCTGTATGAAACCTTTGACCATTAATGATGAATCCTTTATGTGCTACATCAACATTTCTTGGTCCAAATGCCAACCACCTTAACTCCTTAGAATGGCCATTTGTAGATTTTGAAGTAATCTGCAGCAAGAAATCAGATATGATCATTTAACTATCAAGATCTGTACACTTCGAGAATCGCAAAACACAGTCACTAAACTAAAGTACTAACATGATAAGGAAAATATTATCAAGAAGCTAACAATCTGTACCAACACAACATCCATCCACAAGCTAACTAGTCATCAAATACTAAAATCAATATGCTCATCAATCAAACAAGAAACAATTCAGAATTGAAAACCTTATCTTTAACCCATTGGGCAAATTGCTCAGTGTGGGTTTTCCACAGTAAGGTTTCATTTCTGGCACATCGAGCATCATTAGCTTGTAATTCTTCCAAATGCATCCTGATTTTGACATTATGAAAATATAATAATCAGGATGAAAATATAATAAACAGTAGATGAAACAGAAATGGTAAACTCTTACTCAACATATGGCTCCATTGATGCCATGTTCATTAACACATAGCGATGTGCAATGTCTCTATCTTTATCTGAAAGGATAACATCTACACCCTTCTGCAGAGGTCGACCTTCAGCTACCTTACGTCCAGAGTTGCTGCAATCTAAAAGGATACACTTCTGCTTTGCACTTTTGGTGGAACTAGTACTGCCTGGACTCTGCAACTCACACCACATAATCGAAGCAATTTAGAAACATCAATCAATATAAAAACATCAATCAGATAAAAAATGAAAGAAAAAAAAACAGACCTCTGCTTTATCCTTGACTGGTTTTCTAGGTGATGCTTTCTTCTTGGCTGCAGTTTTAGTAGTTGTTGCATCTGAAGGTATCGCTGTAGCCATTACTTCAAACTTTAAAACTGGCCATGCGATTTTCTCGTTAATAGCATCACCAATCACAAACATGTCTGCAGTTGGCCTCCACAAATGAGCTTTATCATTATACACCTTGACAACTTCAATACTGACAGCATTTGGACCAAGCGGTATATTGTTAACCAGCTCTCTGGCATTAGAAGAGCACACGAGACCTTCAGAAACAACCTCCTCCTCTTCATTTGTCCAATCATATATCTTGCATCTTCGAGTTTCACCTTCCTTGGGCTGCTTAAATGCAACAAGTTACTGATTAGAGACATTAATACTGCATAGTACTAGCTTCTGCAAAGAAATCAAGCTTTGAAATCTTACCAAGGACACATCTTGAGAAGAGGTAGGATTCGTGTCCAAAATCACTTTATTTACTGGCCAAGCTATTTTGGATCCTACAGCTTCCTCAAGAGAAAACACTTCTGTTGTAGGCCTCCAAAGAGATGCTTCTGAACTTAATGCAGACTTAACAAGAACTGCCATTGCATTAGGACCAATTGTACACGACCAATTTTGTACATCGGTTCATCAGAGCAAAATTCTCCTTCGCCAACAACAACATCTTCTGAATCAAACCAATCCAGTATTTGTACTCTCACTCCTTCTTTGAATCCAGCACTAGCCTCAGATGTTTCAGTATCACCATTACTTTTCTGTAACAAGGAAATGGAATACTTAAATGTCTTTAGACTAATTCTACCTTACCAAATGTAATGAAGAAATGCTACCTTCTTTCCAACCAATTCTTTGACCATTCCCTTTAACTCCTCAAGCTGACTCGCCATATCAGCAATCTTTGCGTCTCTACACTGAAGAAATGCTAGCTTAGTAGCCGTAACCCCTCTACCAAACCCTCTTACTCGTCCAGGTTTGTCTCTTCCCAAAATCTTGCTCACATCATCTTTCCTTATGTTCTCAGCAGCTGATGTAGAGTCCATTTGACTATCAAGTGATTGTATTTGTTCCTGATACAAATTTTTATTCACCAGATAACTAAATGATCATAATCCATTAAGCATACAAAATATAAACAGTTCCATAACTCTTACAATAGTCTCAGCAAACTGAGGCTTCACTGGTCTACCATCAGCATGAGTATGTCCCGCAATCCAAACCTTACTCCTACTTATCTTACTTGGGTCTTGGCTCTTTTTTTTCTATATAAAACACACACATATTTCACTACCATTTTATCAAAACAATATGTATAATATATAGAAGTTTGAGTTCCTTTTTTTACCATATCATAAGCTAAACGAAGCATTCCTTTGCGACTGGTTGTGTGAGGAATCTGATTTCTTCTCAGCTCCCTGTACTTGTTACATATTTCCTGCAATATAAATTTGAGTGTGATTAAATCTATAAGACATGACATATAAACAAGAAAGTTTCTTAGTTTAAGATGATTTACCGTGAAAGATTTGGTAGTCTTGCTTCTAACCCAAGAGTTCCACACTTGAATGGATGGGATGTTGCTGGGTTTTAAATCTATTCTCTCAGCTGTAGTCTTCGCAGCACGTACTTGTGCCACTAACCTTGACTTCCCAGCCCTCCACAAACTCCCCAATTGCTTGAAAATAACAGGTTTCTGCCACTCTTCTTGCAAGTTAAACCTCCCCTGCATCGAAATAACAAAAGATCAAACAAATTTATAAATTCATGCTTGTACTACAAAAATTATTTTTGTATATAAACATACCTGAATTTCTTCCCACATTGTTTCTTTGGTCACTGCATCAAGTCTTCTCCAATCTGTTAGTGTTACCGGAACGTGTTCCCTCACAAGCGGACCAAGGAAAGATGATAATGTTACTGAACCAGGTCCAACATGCTCACCAAAGTCAGTGAATGTAACTGCAACCTTTTCATTCGGATTCTCAGCCACTCTACGCATCTTTGTTGGTCCTCTTTTATTTTTGGCTTTCACCTCATCCTCTGGTAACACAATTCCTTCAGTACTAGGAATTTCAGCTTGTTGAGTATTGCTAACTCCATCTTCTTCCATAGGGAGAGATGCTTCTTCTTTCTCTTTCTCATTCTCTTCGTTCTCATTCTCTACGTGTTCACCTTCTTCTTCATCCTCCTTCTGTTCCATATTGGCATCTTCTTCTTCATCCTCCTTACCATCTTCTTCTTCATCCTCCTTACCATCTTCTTCTTCATCCTCCTTTTCTTCCATATTGACATCTTCTTCTTCATCATCCTCCTTATCACCTTTATCCTCTGCCACATCGTTCTCTACATGAGTTACATCTTCAACCTCATTATAATCCGGAGTTACATCTTCTACCTCATCATCATACGGATTTACAGTCTGTTTCTTCTTTCTACCCCTTCTTCTCTTAGTTGCAGCCACAGTTTTTTTTTGGGAGCCACTTTCTTTTCTATTGTCTTCTTATTCACAGACACTGACTTCTTTGGGGAAGCCACTCTCTTCTTCGGGGAAGCCACTGTCTTCTTAGGGGAAGCCAATATCTTTTCAACCTCCAAGCCTTGATTACGTTTACTACGACGAGAACCCACTTGTCCTCCTTCTCTTGTCTTCGGCGGCATTTCTGAGAAGTTCCAAACAAAATACATTAGATCGAAACACAAAAGAGTGTAAATCAAAACACAAAAGCACAAACTTCCCAGAATAGTCTTAATCGAAACCCAAAATCACAAAATTGCACATGAATGTTTGCGAAAACTAAGAATCGAAACCCAAAATAGACTAAATCCAAACCCAAAATCACAATCTAGCACATGCATGTTCACACAAACCAAGAATCAAAACCCCAAATCAAAAACTTTTTCGACTCCAATGATGGTATTGAAGAACCGATATAGATGAGAAAAGAACAAAGAAGCTAAGATTGAAGGAGAACATACCTTTTCAAGCTTCGATTACTCAGAGAAACAGTGGAGAAGGGTTTCTTTAGCTAAGAATTTGTTTTTAGAGAAGTGAAGAAAGAGATGAATTTCTATCGACTAGTGGACTTATATATTATAATCTTAGATATATACATTTAAAATAGCGTTATATTTACTTTTGCAATGGTAAGCCGCCTACACTAAGAAATTTAACGCGGCTAAACATTTTTATTTTCCCGCGATAACGAAAATAGCATTTCAGAAAGACAAACGCTATACAAAAGGCAAGTCTTGATATACAATAACATGACTGAAAAAACCGCTATCGTACGATGCTATTAAAACCCACATTTCTTGTAGTGTTCCCTAACTCTATCTCTCTTAAAGCAGCCTAATACTTGTAAAACTCATTTAAACTCTTTTTTCTCTTCCGCTTTACTTTAGCTTACTGATTCTAAATTTCATTCTCCTTAAGTGAACAAACTGAAAGTGTTGTGTCACTTCTCAAGGAATAGATTCAAACTAGAGATTATTTGCCACACATAGCCAGTTTACTATCTAGGATCTTGGTTATAGTGTAGACTGTTTTAGAGGATTCAACCACCAGTTGGTTATCTCTTCCTTTGAATGGTGAGTTCTTGTTGTAAGGGTGAAGGGGATTCAGTTACAAGTTAACTGAATACTCTCTCGACAAGAAAAAAAACACTTACGAATTCCAACAACATTCACTAGTAAAAAAAAAATGCAAATAGCAACGATTGTGCTACGGTGAGATCGTAGCAAAGAAGAACAAAGCTACGACTTTGATACGTTTTAGCTACGAACGAAGAAACGTAGCAAATCGCAGCTATATCGTAGCAAAATTGCTACGCATTTGCTACGAAAATTTAACGTGGCACCATTTTGCTACGAATTTACCACGGAGAATAACGTAGCAAGTTGCTACGATTAAAGAACGTGTCAACTCGTATGTTAATTAGCAACGAATTGCTTCGATCCCATCGTAGGTTTATTTATTTAGAATGGAAATTTAGCTACGGTAAACAAACCGTATCAAAGTCATAGCAAACACGGGGATAAAACAAAAAAAAACAAGCCACAGCGTGTTTTCGTAGCATAAATCGTGGCTTACTCTTAAAATCGTGGCAAGGTGGTTTATATAAAATCAAGCAAGCAGTTCACTCTCATTACAACGAGTTCGATATCAAACATAAGAACACTTTCAACGAGTTTGACTTAATTTGATTATCGATGTGAATTTATCATTTATACACATAATTTGAATTAACAGGTTAACAAAGCGAGTAAGGTATATTAGTTCTCATTGTGGATGTTGGATTCGTACGAGGTCCGAAATGAAATTATAATGCTTGGGTTATTCATTTCTCACGAGGATACTGCTTCCACACACATAGCCATGGCCGAGATAAAAGAACCCAACATTACGGTGTCCAAGTCCGGGGTACTAATTAATTTTTAGTTTACTACCCCAAATTTATTTATTTTAGTTAAGATACTAATTAATTCAAATGAAAGTTAAAAAATCTCTAATATTTACAATAAATTCTCAAAAATTCTAATTTTATTGTTTGTTTAAAAATAAAAGTAACTAAATTTTGTATAAACTTAAATTTTGTAATTTTTTTAAAAAAATATATAAATATTGAATTTATTTTGTTTTTTGAAATAGAAAACAAATTCATTTTTACATTCAAAATTAATTTTAAAAAATATTAAGAAAAAATCGATAATATATTTGGGGTATTTTTATGAAATTTTTCCTAAAAAGATATGAAAACCCTAAATCCTATTTTTTTGGAAAACCATAAACCCTATCTAAACCCTCATTAACCCCTAAAGTCTTCTAAATTTCTAAATTCCCTCCATTTTTTTTGGGCCAAAACTAATTCCCTCTAAAATTTTCAACCCAAAACTCATTTCCCACACTTATCATTTTCTCAAAATGTCTACACCCTAATCACCCCCATCGAGTCTCATCTCTCTCTCTCGTCTGTCTCAAAAATAAGAAACACATCCACTCTCTCTCGATCTCTTTAACCTCTCCATCTCTCTAACCTCTCGATCTCTCCTCCAAGTCTCTCTTCAATGCCTCGTTCCTCCGCTAACGCAACCACCGACCGTCATCGTCCTCGCTCTCCATGCTTGAATCTTCAAGGTAAGGGTTTGATTTCTCTCGATCTCTCTGTTTATGTCGATTAATTTTCGTTTGGCTAGGGTTTGGTTTTGGGGTTTCCATTTTGGGTTTTGATTGGGGTTTCGATTTGGGTTTCAAATTAGGGTTTGAGTAGGGTTTCGATAGGGGTTTTGATTTTGGGTTTCGATAGGGGTTTCAAATTAGGGTTTGAGGAGGGTTTCGATAGGGGTTTCAATTTTGGGTTTAAAGTTAGGGTTCGATTTGGGATTCGGGTTTGGGGTCCGGGGTTGCTTATTGTTTCGACTGGGGTTTTGATTTGGGATTTAGGGTACGGGGTTGCTTTTGGTTTCGAGTAAGGTTTAGATTTTGGGTTTCGATTTGGCTTCAAATTAGGGTTTCGATTTGTTATTCGGTTTGGCTTTCGGTTTCGCTTTGTTCTACGGTTTCAATTAGGGTTTTGAGTTTGGTTTTCGATTTTTAATTAAATTTATGGTTTCGTCTTGGGATTATATTTTGGTTTCAGTTTGCTTAGGGTTTATGCTTTCGATTTAAGGTTTCAATCATGGTTTCAATCTTAACAACTTCTTCTTTTTCTCTGACTACAGGTGTGAGACACGTGAGACCCCAAATGAGAACCGCTTCAATGCCTCCTGCTATGACTCCTGCTTCATCTCAACCAACAAGACCTCCTGGAATGGTCTCCTCTTCAACTTCAGTATCTGCGGCTCCTCCTCCAACATATGAGATGAGAACAGAAGAAGCTCTGCTACGTGCACCATCCAGAATTAACCAGCCACACCTCCATCCTGATAAGATAAATGGAGCATTGTGGTAAGTGATATCAGTTACTTAACCATGTAGTTAATGAACTTAGTAGCTAAGTGTTAGGTATACTTAACCATGTAGTTAATGAACTTAGTAGCTAAGTGTTAGGTATAATCGTGTAGTGAATGGATGTTGTTACATGTTCTGTCTTTGCAGAGTGTTACATGTTCATGTTAGTAGCTAAGTGTTACATTGTCTTTCCAGGATCGAGTTGATCCTGAAGTCCATGCTTTTATCAGAGCAACATGGCAGGGAAACTACTGGGGGCCGTGGCAAAGCTGGACAAAGGTTCCACAGGAGAAGAGAACAAGTTGGTGGCACTCATTCATTGTAAGTGATCCTGAACCATTTCCATATTCATTCTCATTATTAAATAAATATTTTTCTTCTAATCACTTCGCCTCTTTTGTAGCAACAATACTAGTGGGAAGACAGATTTCATAAAGAAATCTACTTGAAATGGAAGCTTCAGACTCAACTGACTATCTGCGGACGCATAAGCCAGAAAAGAATGAAAAACAAGCAACCAAGTTACATCAGTGAGACAGACTGGGCAACAATCCTTGCGAATTGGTCAACAGATGAAGCAAAAGCCAAGAGCCAATCAGCAGCTGCTTCTCGCTGTTCTGCTCCTCAAGGGCGGAAGATGCATGTCCATGGTGCAGGACCACACACGTTTGCAAATATTGCGCATAAAATGGTCAGCTCTCCATCTCTTTTGACTTCTACTTTCCCTTTATTTAACTGCTAATTCCCTAACTTTCTGTTGTTCCCTTTGTTGTAGGTAGTTGATGAAGGTTTGGAGGGACCAATTTCATATACCGACCTTGTGAGGAAGACTCACACCCGTCAAGATGGGACCTTCATGGACGAACGAGCAGAGACACTGGTTCTGGAGGTTGAGCAAGCGGTTGAAGAGATGCTACAAGAGGAATCTCCAGTTGGAGATAGCCAAACTGAATCAACTGCTGCCACAACAACTTCAAAGCGCCTTCTCCTAAACCAAGAATACATCAAGGTAATAACCTCTCATGCTCATTATCTTGGTTTCTTATTAATCTTTTTTGATCAATGTTTCTTCTTAGTCTTGTATTGAATTAATAACAAGACCATACTGTTTTTTTTATGATTGATTGTTCTCTGTGTTAATGCTATTTTGTGTGTCCTTTTCCGCGTGGACAGACACGCAGGGGCACCATTTATGGACTAGCAATCTTCAATACAAGAACAAAGGTCCTTCTGAAGTCGGTCCCTGAATGCACTCAATCGAAACATAGACATGGAGATGGCGTGTCTTCTGGATTGGAGACTCTGACTCAGGAAATCAAGTCTGATGTTCATGCTTTGAAGACTGACTTCAGTGAAGGGACAGCTAAAACTCAATCAACTCTCAACATGATTCTGCAACTTCTACAGCCCCAAGTTTCTACTGCACAACCAAGTCAGTCTCTACATCATTCTCCATCTCATT
>CAJHQQ010003007.1:0-52856 GCA_905132885.1 Moricandia moricandioides
AAGGCCAGCTAGAAATCGTGCCATAGTTGCCTCTGAATCCTCATCCACAGCAGCTTTCAACATCAAGATCTCCATCTCCTGATAGTATTCCTCAACACCCCTGCTTCCTTGGGTAAGTCTTCTCAGCTTCTGATGAACTTCCCTACTGTAATGACCAGGAACAAAGCGTTTCTTCATAATAGTTTTGAGTTCAAACCATGAAGACACTTGTGGCTCTCCTGTTCTCCTCCTGGTTGTAACAATCTGATCCCACCAGTGTAGAGCATAACCATTGAACTCAGTAGCAGCTAGTCTCACTTTCTTAGACTCTGAATAATTCTGGCAATCAAACACCAGCTCCATCTTCTTCTCCCACTCCAGATAAGCATCAGGATCGTTTGTACCACTGAAAGATGGTATTCTGAGCTTGAGGTTGCCAAGACTGTCGTCTGGTGTGTCCCTGGGTGCTTGGTGGGTGTGGGTTCTGGTTAGTGAAGCTGCTCTAACTGATTTAGATACATCAGTACTTCTCCCTGAAGAGGAATCACGACCATCAGTCTCTCCTGTTGCAACTCTTTTTGATGCGTCCCTAGGATGCTCTTTGGTTGATGGGAATGGATAATCCTTGCAAGAACGAATCAAAAGACTCAAGTCCTTCAAGGCGTGTGGATCGGATGGTGACACAAGAGGGATGAATGAACTCTTGATACTCCTAGATGAATGGTTTGGATATTACACACCAAACTAAGCACCCTTAAACTCTGGATATGACACACCAGAACTCGGCACACTTCTTTTAGAGAGAGAGAGCCGCAAAAGATGAATAACTTGTATAGAAAAGATTGGATGATTACAAGAGGGTGTAGAGAACCCTTTAAATAGGAAACCAGAGAACATACTCTCTAGGGTTTCGACCATAAACCAAAAAAGGAAAGAAAGAAAACTATAGTCTAAGTTTAACATAAGTTTAGAATGAAATAAAAATGGAACTTCATGTAGTCTTGGACCGAGAATAGCACTTAGGTGATGTGTAGACAAGTTGTGGCCTCGTTAAAAACCTCCCTCCTGGAAAACCTCGTGGGACAAAACCAAAAGCAAGGAAAAGAGCACACACCCCATGTCTTGCCTAGACACTAACTCAGCTTGATGTAGAGATGGCTTGAATGGTGATCAAGACATCTCGGATCAGACCTTGTCCAAGACTTTGTTGTTGTGGATGTGAAGTGAGTAATCCAACAACATTCTCCTTAAGCTTCTTGACTCTGGAACGAGTCATGGGACCTTCAGGAATGGCTAGAGCATCCTCATCACGTGGTTGATGCATTGTGGCTTCATGTGGCTCATCTAGACTCTCCTCCTTGTTCTCCTTAGTGATCCGGTCCATGATCACAACAAATGCACTCTTAAAGGTTGCATCCTCAAGCTCTTCAGGTTCAGGTTCATGCTTCCATTCTTTGGTGCTTTCCAGGATCACATCATCCCCTCCCTCTTCAAAAAGATTTGTCCTCAAATCTGTTTTACCTACAATAGAGGGGACCAAGTCAGTAACTTTGAAGTTTAAAATCAGATTACACTTACCTTGCAAGCCTCTTTGATAGGCATTGTTGCTGACTGGTTTGGATATGTAGAAGGCACTAATCCATTTAGTTCCTGATTCATTACTTAAACCTGACATGTTGAAACAAAGCAAGTTAGCACATGAAAGTTTATCAAAGAGTAATAATCTTATCCCAAATTGGTTTTTGCTCGGTTTTGGCTTGTGTGCTGCTTCTGGTGGTGCTTCTTTGATGAGGATGAAGCTAGTGACGTCCTGGTGCTTATCCTGATCCAAATCAGGTGGCTTGAACCGCTTGTCTTCCACATGCTTGTTCTTTCTTCTTGTATGCTTCCAAGCTTCATCATAACCTGCACATGGCTCTTTTGACAAAAACAAGTGCATCATATCTGTGTAATGGATAAAAGAACTCTTGAAAACATGATCACTTACCTTAGCATGCTCACCTGGTCGCCATATATAGGATTGAGATGTTTTAAACTCAGAAAAATTCAAAGATAGCCAATACAGGATCACCCGATTTGTAGAACCCATAACTCTTTCATCTGAGAAGGTTTTGACTTGATTCCAATTCGACGTGAGCCCCTGATGAGTTAAGTTTCCATGGCCGTCGAGTTTGATGGTTAACTCCTTGTGGTTGTTGAGATATGACCCTCGGACTGTCCCTATGTCAAGGCTGGCGGCTAGACAGTTTCCAAGGTTTGATGGTTGCATCTTCAACTTAGCCAACAACCCATTCTTGATACTCTGATCATTATCATAGCTTGTCTTTTCTAAAATGGTAGATCTCAAAACAGTTTGACCTGTACTCACAGCAAGCAAATCAGGCTTCATGTTTTTCTTTGAGTTTAGATAGTTACCCCGGGTTGGTTTCCTTGGAGATGGTTGTAGACTAAGTTTATCTGGTGGTTTCTCTTTGATTTGAGAAGAAAACATGAGTTCTTCTCCTGCTCCAGTAGTCACTTCACCATTGACTCTAGTGAATTCTTCATCTCCAATTACATTTTGATAATCTTTGCATTGGTACTGAAGTTGCTGCATATCTGGTGGCTTCCATATCTTGATATGGTCAAGATGCAAGTCTTTTTGATCAACTTCAAACTCCTTATGACCCCAACTTGTTCTAGCACGAACAGAGCACTCTCCAAGGGCGATAATCTTGTGGAAATATTCTCCAGGTCTCCACGAGTAGGTCTGTGACCTTCCAGCACAATCAGACATAAGTTCCTCTTGGGAAAGATCCAAACCGGCATGTTTTGCAAAACTAGCAATATCTTGATGATCAGAAGGCCATTCTCTGTGTTGTCTGGCTTGTTGGATCCGTGACTGATTTGGCTTCATTCTCCAGTTGGTTTCATAGTGAAACTCTTGCTGAGCTGAGACGTGCAACCCCTTATCTTCAAAGGATGAGAAATCTACAAAATCCAATGTTGGTGCAGCTGAACTCTTCTTAACCTGTTTGATCTTGTTCTTCTGATTCAAGACCTCTCCTCCAGGCTCAAATACAACATGTCTCGTGTCCAAGTCGTGTCTTGATAGTTCCACTTCTCCTTTCTTGTACCAAACAAAAGGAGTGAACAGAAAAGTACCTAAGAAGGCCCTTTGGAAATCACATGGATCAAAGACAATTAGTTGATTCATTCTACAAGCTCTCTGAGGTTCCATGGGTGTCTTCTCTGCTACCATGTGTTGTTTTAAAGGGACCATGACGTTCTGAACAGGCTGTTCTTCTTTATGAAAGGTATGGGAGGTCACCTTGTCTTGATCTTCTTGGATAGGCGCAACTGGTGCTGGTTCTTGATGTTGTGTTTCAGTGGATGGACGTGTTGTGTTGGTCCGTTTGATTTGCTTCTCCACACCCATCATTACTTGTAACAATGCCTCCTTAACCTCTTCACTGAATAAACAGGATTGTTTATCTTCTTTAGATGGCTTAGAGACTGTCTTCTCCTTGTTATAACAGATTGGTTCCTTGCTAGATGATCCAATATCACTGAATGGACGTGATGTCATGCTGTCTTGTTGTTTGTGGACTGAGTTTGAGGAGCATAGCTTGGTCTCAAACGGCTTTAGAAGTACTTCCTTGTGGTACTTCCTTGGAACAAACTCTCTACGCATCATAGCCCTCATCTTAGGCCATGTTTCCACTGGTTCCTTTCCATCAAGGCTTTCAATCTTCTCCTCCCACTCAAGGTAGGCATCCGGATCAGCCTTGCCATGGAATGGGGGTATCTTGATCTTCAAACCAGCAAGCTCATCCCCCTGGTTCATCCTTCTCTTCTGGACCATCTTACTCCATTCCTTCTACGAGTTGTTAGGTATTGATCCCACCAACTCAAAGCATAGTCATAGAACTCAGTGGCAGCAATTTGAATCTTCTTGTGGTTGGTGTATTGCTTGCACTGGAAGACTAGCTCAATCTTCTTCTCCCACTCAAGATATGCATCCGGATCAGCCTTGCCATGGAATGGGGGTATTTTGATCTTCAAACCGGCAAGATCATCTCCTTGATTCACTCTTCTCTCATGGGCACGTCTAGGTCTTCTTGAGGAGGAGCTGAGGTGATCATACTCGTCATCAGTCTCCTCATAACCATCATGTTCTTGGCGAGTGGTTTGGCGATTGGCTTGGTGTGCCGCTTGGGGTCTCTCTTCTCTCCTAGTCTCTTGGTTTGGTAAGTGACTAGTAGCCCTCCTTATGTCCTCTCTTAACTCTCTTCTGATGTCATTGAGGTTGGTCCTCATCATCTCGGTCATGGTTGCCACCATACTTTGGTTAAGTTGATTGGTCATTGCTTCCATGAGGAGTTTGTTTCTCCTGACGAGTTCAGCCTCTTCCTCAGACTCGGACACCATTGTACCTGCTTATAAACAAACAAGACAACCAGTAAAGAGTTCTAGGGAAGAAGACAAGCAAAAAGGAAAAAGAAAACAAGTAAAAAGGCAAAGAGAACAATCGTACAAAGCAAGACAAAAGTGAAAAGGAAATTGCCTAAGAAAAGGAAATCGGTTCAAGCAAAATGGAACAAGTTCTAATCTTTTTCCTAAACTCTTATAAGCTTTCCTAGCAACCTAACAAGCTTCTTTTACTCGTGTTCTAGGTGATAAACAACTCAGAGCAAGACACAAAGCAATCGACAAGCAAAGGTATGCGACTAGGGTTTTTCTCTCACTAGGGTTTCCGGATGAATCAAATAAGGAAAGTCTAAAATTCTTGTCTAAACTTTCATGCAGTCACGAGCAGCCCTAAGGTAAAAGAGTTCTAATGCTTATTCAAGTTAATTTAGATTGAACACGGATTGCATAACAAAAGAACACAACCGGGAAACACAAGATGCTACACGGATGCGATTAACAAAAGTAAACAAGAAATCAACAAGAAACAAAAACAAAGAGAGAACGAGTACTTCCCAACCAAAGTTGCTCTGATACCACTTGATGCGTCCCTAGGATGCTCTTTGGTTGATGGGAATGGATAATCCTTGCAAGAACGAATCAAAAGAATCAAGTCCTTCAAGGCGTGTGGATCGGATGGTGACACAAGAGGGATGAATGAACTCTTGATACTCCTAGATGAATGGTTTGGATATTACACACCAAACTAAGCACCCTTAACTCTGGATATGACACACCAGAACTCGGCACACTTCTTTTAGAGAGAGAGAGCCGCAAAAGATGAATAACTTGTATAGAAAAGATTGGATGATTACAAGAGGGTGTAGAGAACCCTTTAAATAGGAAACCAGAGAACATACTCTCTAGGGTTTCGACCATAAACCAAAAAAGGAAAGAAAGAAAACTATAGTCTAAGTTTAACATAAGTTTAGAATGAAATAAAAATGGAACTTCATGTAGTCTTGGACCGAGAATAGCACTTAGGTGATGTGTAGACAAGTTGTGGCCTCGTTAAAAACCTCCCTCCTGGAAAACCTCGTGGGACAAAACCAAAAGCAAGGAAAAGAGCACACACCCCATGTCTTGCCTAGACACTAACTCAGCTTGATGTAGAGATGGCTTGAATGGTGATCAAGACATCTCGGATCAGACCTTGTCCAAGACTTTGTTGTTGTGGATGTTAAGTGAGTAATCCAACAACATTCTCCTTAAGCTTCTTGACTCTGGAACGAGTCATGGGACCTTCAGGAATGGCTAGAGCATCCTCATCACGTGGTTGATGCATTGTGGCTTCATGTGGCTCATCTAGACTCTCCTCCTTGTTCTCCTTAGTGATCCGGTCCATGATCACAACAAATGCACTCTTAAAGGTTGCATCCTCAAGCTCTTCAGGTTCAGGTTCATGCTTCCATTCTTTGGTGCTTTCCAGGATCACATCACTTTTGCCCCTCCTCTTGCTCCTAGCATCCTTTCTAGCCTGAGAAGTCTGACCATAAAAATTATCAGTATTTTCATTAAAAAGATTACTGGATTTTATCTTTTTCATGATCTCAGATATCATTGCTTCCATCTGCAATTTATTAAGGTTAACAGAAGTAGTTTCATCTGGTTCATGGCTCCCATCAGACATGGCTTCCTGTTAAGAATCTAAACAAGAAAAGATTATCACAGATATGAATAGCCAAAGCCTCACAATCTCTCAGGTGTTTCTCTCTTGGATTTTTCAGTGAGTTTTCTCTGTGAAGGACTCCACCATGATAAATCTGAAGTTCCTTAGGCCACGATCCAGAGCCTAAGGACTCCACAAGTTAGGCCACGATCCAGAGCCTAAGGACTCCACCATGATAAATCTGAAGTTCCTTAGGCTCACTGGCCAATCCCTAGGCTTTGGAGAACTCAACTCTTTTCCTTGGTTGGTTTTATCCCTAAGGAGGGTTTTCTGGCCAAGGTTTTTAATGAGGGAGCTTCTTCAAGGTTCCAAGCTTGTCCAAGGATCTCCTATGGTCAAGCTTGAGGGGGAGTGTTAACTTGAAGAGATGAAAATGAACAAAAGAGAGAGATGAGATGGAGGCAAAATATTGACATCAAGAGAAGAGAAGAACATCTGTGTACATAGGCAAGTGACATAGTTGACTACATGCCTCAACTACATGTGAGCTGATATAGTCAACTACATGCCTCAACTACATACGAGCTGATATAGTCGACTACATGCATCGACTACATGCATCAACTACATAGGCAAGTGGGGAACTCGTCCAGCTGAGTTTTCTGAGGCAGATTTGAAGTTTAAAATAGAGATCAGACCGTTGGAAACAGCTTGGGCAAGTTGGGAATTAATTAGAATAAAATTCACATGTGCATAAGAGGATGAGCCGGCTGTCACTTTCTCTCAACCAAACCGTGCCCATCTCTCTCTCCTGTCACTCTCACTCCCTCTGGTCGAGATTCACCTTGGCTGCATCCTCATGGCAGCATCAGAAACCCTACAATAATATTAGTTTAGTAAATCTGTACTTTAACAATAGTTTAATATGTTGCAAGTTGTAATCTGGCTATAAAGCCACTCCATGTGTATTCTGAAACCTCTAAGCAAAGAGGAGTTCTCTTTCTTCACTATTCTCTGGTTCTATACTCTCTTAGTCTCTCATTCTCTCTAATCTCTCTGGTTACACACGAACTCTCCCTCTTTGATACTCAAGAACACTCTCATACTTTCATACTCTTCACTGCATTCTATTTGATTCTCACTTAATCTCTTCATTCTCTTTCTCTTAGTTTCGACCATACTCTGTCTCTACACCACTCTCACACTCTGTTTTATCTATTCTCACACTCAAGATGTGCTTGATTACATCATTGAAGTTCTGGTTGAGAGTGAGAAGCAACCCAAAGATCTTGTCTTGCTCACGCCTTTCTTCAATGACATTGAGGTCGGTTGTGCTAGGTCTCAACACTTCTAGCTCTGCCCATAGCTGACTATACTTCCCAAGGTGTTTGGTGAAGTCCATCTCCTCTTGTTGCAAGTTGTTTATGGCTCGCTTCACTTCAAAGATTCTGGTTAGGTTTGAAGTGTTGCCATAAACTTTGAGTAGAGTGTCCCACAATTTTTTTGCGGTTTCACAATGTGAGTATGCCTCCATGATGGGTGTGTCAAGTGAGCTTTGCAAGATAGACAGCACCATAAGGTCCTCCTGACCCCATTTGCTTTCATCTACCACTACAACCTCCTTGCCATCTTCCCGTTGAGTAATCTGTCTTGGGGCTTCTCCTGAGGTGATATGCTCCCATAGACCCCTTCCTCCAAGGGCTGTCTTGGCCAGTCTAGACCAGATGAGGTAGTTTGCACCTTTCAAAGTGACCGGAATCATCACTGGCTTGTGTTGCTCCATCTTCTCTTTGCTTTTGTCCAGCGGGTAAAAGGGTGTACTCAAAAGAAAGAGAAGTTCCGGATGTTTGGTTTAGAGGTAACAGTATGGTGAGCAGGTTTCTGCCTTAGAAAGAGATAGGTTGGACAGAAGAGAGTAAGAACAACCAAGAACCAGGGAAAGAACTCGGAAAGAAAAATGCTATTATCCGGTGGACAATAGGATTTGTGAGAGATTTTTGAAAAAGTAAACCGATTAAGTGAAAGAGCAAGTGAAATAATGAAGCTTTGCTGAAGAGATTAGGTGCTCAAGAGCGTTTAAGATTTGATACCATGTTAGAAAATGAAGAACAGAGTGAAGAACCAGAGAGAAAGGAAGTAAACTCGAGAGAGAGAGAGAGAGAGATACTCGAACTAAGAAAGAGAGTGAAGGGAACTTGTTTCCTTAGATTGAAAGGAGATTAGGTTACACGGTTAAATAGGCAAGTCGCCCATACAGAGGAAAATGAATAAACTAACTAGCCTAAGTACACAAATGAATAAACAAAGGGGTTCTGCTCGAGGATGGTCTGCACAAGGCACTGAAAGTGACTTGTCTCCAACGGATGGGAAGCTTAAATGGAACATGTGACCTTTCTTATTTTAATCATTCTTCTTGTCCCATAATATCTCCAACGGTCTTCTCTTCTTTCTGATGTCGACTAAAGGTAAGTTCAAACTTGCCTTGCCTCTGAAGACACGTTAGGTTTAGCTAGGATGACTTGTGATGCAAGTGTTGTACGGACATGCTTGCATTTCAAGTAAGCTCGGATCTTCATCAGCTTCAACTACACAAGTGATTCCTGATCCTCCCTTCCTCTTGTTTATTTATTCCCTTTGTCAATACCCTCAAGCTTGAGACCGAGTATAGAGAAGGTCCAAGCTTGAATGGTGAGCGCATGATGGCTCTTTGATAAGTCATGTGGAGAGTACCACCATCTGCTCCAGACTTGATACTTGAGCCTCCACTACATTACCATTGCATAGAGGAGATACCTCAGTCCACTCTACAAGCACTCCTCACTTAGCTTGTTGAGTGACCTTCTTCCTCCTTCACTGCGGCATGATCTCTTTCTAGATCAGCATGCAATGGCCTTGAGTACCACAGGTCATTGAGCTCCAAGGATCATCAGGTGGCTCACTTTGCTCCCCTCCTCAAGTTTGGAATGAGCAACACGCCAAACTTGAAGTGAGCCTCAATGAGCCTTAAGATCAGGAGCATTCCATTTAAATGGACTATGCATTCAACCACTGATCAACCTTCCCCTTCTAACTCCAATGCCTTTGATCATCAGTCTCCTCCAGACTTAGATGATGATCACTTGCCTTGTGTATTTGAATACACACCAGCAACCTTTCCCTATGGGATTAGCCTTCCTCTTTCACTTGGATGTATGGTGAACCAAGAGCACACCTAGTGAACCTGAAACAACACTCAAACTCCAGCAAAGATAAGACACAATGCATTGGCTTGTGCCAATGTCTCACTCGCATTACACTTAGACAGATTCTTATTATCATTAAGATCCATCTAATGCAAGCTTTCCACTCTCTAAATGCTATGGATGAACACATCAGGAACAATCCCAAGCAAATAGGCAATACTTTCCTGCCTTAAACAACCATTAGACTTAAGTCTAGATGTCTCAACCTTAAGGCAGTAACCATGACAATAGAATGCAACAGCCTTAACCTATTCTATTCATGAATGCAATCTGGATTAGATACAACTATCTATCATCCTAGCAAAACATTCATTTAGAACAGAGACTAAGCATCATTATCATTTCCAAATACCAGACCCAAATGCTCTACTTTAACAAGTTTCGATTCATGTATGCAAGCAGATTCAGAACATACTATCTAATATCATGTCAAGCATCATTTAGAACTTAAGCAAGCATTTTTAAATTCTCAATCACCAAACAAGACATATTAAGCATCCTGGGACAGATTCAAGATAATATAATCAAGCAATCATTCATAATATCCTCAGGTTTCAATCACATACTCAACACACATTTCAATATTCAGTTCAAATGCTCAAGCTTTACAAACAAGAGAAAGAGTTTCCTTACAGCCAAGGAACTAGTGTTAGTTCCTTGAAACTCCATTGAATCATGGCAAGGAAGTGAGCTTCTGGTGGCGCCACCTTGTCTCCTCCTTCCATGAACCTTTCTCTCCTTTCTCTTGAACTCTCCATGTCAAAGACTACACCTTTTCTTCATGTGAACTCGCCAGGCTCTTAAGACTAGAAAGCAACCACCTTTCTTCTTGGATAATGAATAAGAACTTGCTTGAACATGGATCTGAAGCTTGGTTGATCAGACCACTCCATAACCAGTGTTTCCAAGCTTCTTCCTTCTTCATTGGCGCCATGGGATGGTGTAGATCAGCAATAGACAGCTTCTGGTCACCAAGGATGAACCCACCTTCCATTCTGAGATGTTGAACAACCACATGTACCAGGGATCTTCATCTTGCTTCAAAATGACATGAGAGGTAAGCACTGAGATGGCGGAAGCAATAGCTCAGGTTCTAGATAACCTGGCTCTGATACCATGTTGGAAATCAGAGATAAGATTGTGTGTGTGATGAACAAGCCCTTTAGGGCGTGATAAGAGCTTGAAATGATAAAGAGAATGGTCTGATGAAGAACAGTATGAACTTGGACAGAAACAAGAGATTAGGAGACTTAAGGAGACTAAGATAGATTAGAGACTAAGAAAGGGAGAGATTAAGGGTTTCTGAACAAGAACACACTTTGTTTATTATGAAGTGGAGAGGGGAAATCCCCCTTGCTCCCTTAAGCTTTAAAATCGCCTATAAGGGTCTATATATAAGCTTTACAAGTTTCTGGATAAACCCTAAAGCTAAGGATAAGACTTGAAGGGTGGAGATCTTCTGATTTGAATTGGATGGTGAGGATTAGCTCTTGGGGCTGAGGCAAGCTGTGTGTATGCACCTTAGTGGTCGATGAAAGGCTTGGCTAAGAATGCTCCAACAACTCCATTGTATCTACCCACTTCTCTGGCCAGATACATAGTCAACAAGCTCTTCCTTTTCCAGCAAATGCCAGCCTGTTTCCTTTTGAACCAGCTCGCCCAAGGTATCTTCTTGATGCCATTTTGATTCCTGGTAATCAGAACAAGCTTCTCTTGCGCCCTAAGTTTGCACGGCTTCATTTCAGGTTGATCTGGGAAAGCATTCGCCCTATTTTTGCACGGTCGATGGTACGGACCTCCTGTCCTTACCACTCGCCCTATTTTTGCACAAACTCCCCAACCATCTTTAAAGACCAAATGGAAACTTCTTTGGGTCGCCTTATTTTTGCACGGTCCGTACAAGTCCGTACGGTTCGCCATATTTTTGCACGGTCGACCATCTCCTCCCAAATGTCTCTAAATGGTGTCTAAGTCCCTCCTGGACTTGACCCTAGCTTTGCACATCTTTAAACACTCCTAAAGCCTTCTTTAGACAATCTCCGGAGGTCTTGCCCTAACTTTGCACGGGACCGAAACTCCACCCAAACTCATCCTTTGGCTCCATTTCATCTCTTCAAGTTAACAGTTCTTGCAAGGATTATCCATTCCCATCAACCAAAGAGCATCCTAGGGACGCATCAAGTGGTATCAGAGCAACTTTGGTTGGGAAGTACTCGCTATCTTTTGCTTTCTTGTTTTCTTTTGTTGTTTCAACCCGTGTTTCATCTTTATCTTTTGAATAAGCAGTAGAACTCATCTAAACTAGGGCTGCTCGTGATTGCATAAGAGTTTAGACAAGAATTATAGGACTTTCCTTATTTGAAATTTTCGGAAACCCTAGAGAGATAAAAACCCTAGCCGCATGCATTCTTGTTGTCGATTACTTTGTGCATTAGTCTAGCTTGTTTATCACTTTGAACACGAGCATATTGAGGCTATTAGGGTGCTAGAAAACCTTAGGAGTGATTAGGAAAAAGCTTAGAAGTGTTTCCTTTTTGCTTGAATCTTTTTCCTTTTTGCTAGTCGATTTCCTTTTCACTTTTGTCTTGCATTGTAAGCTTGTTTGCTTTTCCTTTTTGCTTGTTTTCTTTTTCCTTTTTGCTTGTCTTGTTCCCTAGAAACCTTTTACTGGTTATTTTGGTTACCTTTGCGTGCAGGAAGCATGGAAGCCGAGTCTGAAGAAGAAGCTTCACTCGCCAGGAAGGACAAGTATCTCATGGAGGCTATGTCGGCTCAACTTAACCAAAACATGGTAGCAACCATGACCAAGATGATGAGGACCAACCTCAATGACATCAGGAGAGAGCTTAGAGAAGACATCAGGAGAGCTACTAGTCAAGCACCAAACCGAGAGACTAGGAGAGAAAGAGAGAGGAGAAAGGAGAGACCTCATGCAACTCGCCAAGAGCATGATGGTTATGAGGAGACTGACAATGCGTATGAGCACCTCAGT
Source organism: Moricandia moricandioides (assembly GCA_905132885.1). Taxonomy (NCBI): domain Eukaryota; kingdom Viridiplantae; phylum Streptophyta; class Magnoliopsida; order Brassicales; family Brassicaceae; genus Moricandia; species Moricandia moricandioides. The sequence goes on from CAJHQQ010003007.1 coordinate 12,272, forward strand.
TCATCCTCAAGAAGACATAGGCGTGACCAAAAGAGAAGGATGAACCAGGGAGATGAGCTTGCTGGTTTGAAGATCAAGATACCCCCATTCCATGGCAAAGCTGAGTGGGAGAAGAAGATTGAAAGTCTTGATGGAAAGGAACCAATCTGTTACAGCAAGGAGAAGACAGTCTCTAAGCCATCTAAAGAAGATAAACAATTCTGTTTATTCAGTGAAGAGGTTAAGGAGGCATTGTTACAAGTAATGATGGGTGTGGAGAAGCAAATCAAACGGACCAACACAACACGTCCATCCATTGAAACACAACATCAAGAACCAGCACCAGTTGCGCCTATCCAAGAAGATCAAGACAAGGTTCAGAACGTCATGGTTCCTTTAACACAACACATGGTAGCAGAGAAGACACCCAGGGAACCTCAGAGAGCTTGTAGAATGAATCAACTCATTGTCTTTGATCCATGTGATTTCCAAAGGACCTTCTTAGGTACTTTTCTGTTCACTCCTTTTGTTTGGTACAAGAAAGGAGAAGTGGAACTATCAAGACACGACTTGGACGTGAGACATGTTGTATTTGAGCCTGGAGGAGAGGTCTTGCATCAGAAGAACAAGATCAAACAGGTTAAGAAGAGTTCAGCTGCACCAACATTGGATTTTGTAGATTTCTCATCCTTTGAAGATAAGGGGTTGCACGTCTCAGCTCAGCAAGAGTTTCACTATGAAACCAACTGGAGAATGAAGCCAAATCAGTCACGGATCCAACAAACCAGACAACGCAGAAAATGGCCTTCTGATCATCAAGATATTGCTAGTTTTGCAAAACATGCCGGTTTGGATCTTTCCCAAGAGGAACTTATGTCTGATTGTGCTGGAAGGTCACAGACCTACTCGTGGAGACCTGGAGAATATTTCCACAAGATTATCGCCCTTGGAGAGTGCTCTGTTCGTGCTAGAACAAGTTGGGGTCATAAGGAGTTTGAAGTTGATCAAAAAGACTTGCATCTTGACCATATCAAGATATGGAAGCCACCAGATATGCAGCAACTTCAGTACCAATGCAAAGATTATCAAAATGTAATTGGAGATGAAGAATTCACTAGAGTCAATGGTGAAGTGACTACTGGAGCAGGAGAAGAACTCATGTTTTCTTCTCAAATCAAAGAGAAACCACCAGATAAACTTAGTCTACAACCATCTCCAAGGAAACCAACCCGGGGTAACTATCTAAACTCAAAGAAAAACATGAAGCCTGATTTGCTTGCTGTGAGTACAGGTCAAACTGTTTTGAGATCTACCATTTTAGAAAAGACAAGCTATGATAATGATCAGAGTATCAAGAATGGGTTGTTGGCTAAGTTGAAGATGCAACCATCAAACCTTGGAAACTGTCTAGCCGCCAGCCTTGACATAGGGACAGTCCGAGGGTCATATCTCAACAACCACAAGGAGTTAACCATCAAACTCGACGGCCATGGAAACTTAACTCATCAGGGGCTCACGTCGAATTGGAATCAAGTCAAAACCTTCTCAGATGAAAGAGTTATGGGTTCTACAAATCGGGTGATCCTGTATTGGCTATCTTTGAATTTTTCTGAGTTTAAAACATCTCAATCCTATATATGGCGACCAGGTGAGCATGCTAAGGTAAGTGATCATGTTTTCAAGAGTTCCTTTATCAATTACACAGATATGATGCACTTGTTTTTGTCAAAGGAGCCATGTGCAGGTTATGATGAAGCTTGGAAGCATACAAGAAGAAAGAACAAGCATGTGGAAGACAAGCGGTTCAAGCCACCTGATTTGGATCAGGATAAGCACCAGGACGTCACTAGCTTCATCCTCATCAAAGAAGCACCACCAGAAGCAGCACACAAGCCAAAACCGAGCAAAAACCAATTTGGGATAAGATTATTACTCTTTGATAAACTTTCATGTGCTAACTTGCTTTGTTTCAACATGTCAGGTTTAAGTAATGAATCAGGAACTAAATGGATTAGTGCCTTCTACATATCCAAACCAGTCAGCAACAATGCCTATCAAAGAGGCTTGCAAGGTAAAACAGATTTGAGGACAAATCTTTTTGAAGAGGGAGGGGATGATGTGATCATGGAAAGCACCAAAGAATGGAAGCATGAACCTGAACCTGAGGAGCTTGAGGATGCAACATTTAAGAGTGCATTTGATGTGATCATGGACCGGATCACTAAGGAGAACAAGGAGAGTCTAGATGAGCCACATGAAGCCACATTGCATCAACAACTTGCTGATGATGCTCTAGCCATTCCTAAAGGTCCCATGACTCGTTCCAGAGTCAAAAAGCTTAAGGAGAATGTTGTTGGATTACTCACTTCACATCCACAACAACAAAGTCTTGGACAAGGTCTGATCCGAGATGTCTTGATCACCATTCAAGCCATCTCTACATCAAGCTGAGTTAGTGTCTAGGCAAGACATGGGGTGTGTGCTCTTTTCCTTGCTTTTGGTTTTGTCCCACGAGGTTTTCCAGGAGGGAGGTTTTTAACGAGGCCACAACTTGTCTACACATCACCTAAGTCCTATCTCGGTCCAAGACTACATGAAGTTCCATTTTATTTCATTCTAAACTTATGTTAAACTTAGACTATAGTTTATTTCTTTCCTTTTTTGGTTCATTGTCGAAACCCTAGAGGCATGTCTCTGGTTTCTTATTTAAAGGGGTTCTCTACACCCTCTTGTAATCATCCAGCTTTTTAATATCAAGTTATCTTTTCTCCTTGACGGCTCTCTCTCTAGAAAGGTGTCGAGTTCTGGTGTGTAGTATCCAGAGTCTAAGGGTGTCTAATTTGGTGTGTCATATCCAAGTTGTTCATCTAGGAGTATCAAGAGATCATCCATCCCTCTTGTGTCACCATCCAATCCACACGCCTTGAAGGACTTGAGTCTTTGATTCGTTCTTGCAAGGATTATCCATTCCCGTCAACCAAAGAGCATCCTAGGGACGCATCAAATCAATATCATAGGAGTTATGATGAAGAAGTTATTCCACTTTTAACCGAAGTGATTCTAGTTTACCCCGTTTGGAGATTTGGCAATTTTTTCTTGATTCTAATCAAAAAAGAATGAATCAAGATGTAAGAAGCTTGATTTGGACTCATAAATCAGTGTAGAATCATCATGAAGTTGAATCAATATCATTGGAGTTATGATGAAGAAGTTATCCCACTTTTAACCGAAGTGATTCCAGTTTGTCCAGTTTGGAGAATTTGCAATTTCTTCTTGATTCTAATCAAACTATAATAAATCAAGATGTAAGAATCTTGTTTTGGACTCATAAATAAGTGGATAATCACCCTGAATTTGAATCAATATCATAGGAGTTATGATGAAGAAGTTATCCCACTTTTAACCGAAGTGAATCCAGTTTACCCTGTTTGGAGATTTGGCAATTTCTTCTTAATACTATTAAAACCAGAATGAATCACGATATAAGTAGCTTTATTTGACTCATAAATCAGTGTAGAATCATCCTGAAGTTGAATCAAGATCATAGGAGTTATGATGAAGAAGTTATCCTACTTTTAACCGAAGTGATTCCAGTTTGCCCTATTTGGAGAGTTGGCAAGTTTTTCTTGATACTAATAAATCCGTAATGAATCACGATATAAGAAGCTTGATTTGGACTCATAAATCAGTTTAGAATCACCCTGAATTTGAATCAATATCATAGGAGTTATGATGAAGAAGTTATCCCACTTTTATACGAAGTGACTCCAGTTTATCCTGTTTGGAGATTTGTAAATTTCTTCTTGATTCTAATTAAACCAGAATGAATCACGATCTACGAAGCTTGATTTGGAATCATAAATCATTGTAGAATCATCCTGAAGTTGAATCAATATCATTGGAGTTATGATGAAGAAGTTATCCCACTTTTAACCGAAGTGATTCCAGTTTGCCCTGTTTGGAGATTTGGCAATTTTTTCTTGATACTAATAAAACAAGAATGAATCACGATGTAAGAATCACCCTCTCGGACTCATTAATCAGTGTAGAATCACCCTGAAGTTGAATCAAGATCATAGGAGTTATGATGAAGAAGTTATTCCACTTTTAACCGAAGTGATTCTAGTTTACCCTGTTTGGAGATTTGGTAATTTTTTCTTGATTTTAATCAAACCAGAATGAATCAAGATGTAAGAAGCTTGATTTGGACTCATAAATCAGTGTAGAATCATCCTGAAGTTGAATCAATATCATTGGAGTTATGATGAAGAAGTTATCCCACTTTTAACCGAAGTGATTCCAGTTTGTCCAGTTTGGAGAATTTGCAATTTCTTCTTGATTCTAATCAAACTATAATAAATCAAGATGTAAGAATCTTGTTTTGGACTCAAAAATAAGTGGATAATCACCCTGAATTTGAATCAAGATCATTGGACGTATGATGAAGAAGTTATCCCACTTTTAACCGGAGTGATTCCAGTTTACCCTGTTTGGAGATTTGGCAATTTCTTCTTGATACTAATAAAACCAGAATGAATCACGATATAAGTAGCTTTATTTGGACTCATAAATCAGTGTAGAATCATCCTGAAGTTGAATCAAGATCATAGGAGTTATGATGAAGAAGTTATCCTACTTTTAACCGAAGTGATTCCAGTTTGCCCTGTTTGGAGAGTTGGCAATTTTTTCTTGATACTAATAAAACCATAATGAATCAAGATATAAGAAGCTTGATTTGGACTCATAAATCAGTTTAGAATCACCCTGAATTTGAATCAATATCATAGGACTTATGATGAAGAAGTTATCCCACTTTTATACGAAGTGACTCCAGTTTATCCTGTTTGGAGATTTGTAAATTTCTTCTTGATTCTAATTAAACCAGAATGAATCAAGATGTACAAAGATTGATTTGGAATCATAAATCATTGTAGAATCATCCTGAAGTTGAATCAATATCATTGGAGTTATGATGAAGAAGTTATCCCACTTTTAACCGAAGTGATTCCAGTTTGCTCTGTTTGGAGATTTGGCAATTTTTTCTTGATACTAATAAAACCAGAATGAATCACGATGTAAGAAGCTTGATTTGGACTCATAAATCAATGTAGAATCACCCTGAAGTTGAATCAAGATCATAGGAGTTATGATGAAGAAGTTATCCCACTTTTAACCGAAGTGATTCCAGTTTGCCCTGTTTGGAGAGTTGGCAATTTCTTCTTGATTTTAATCAAACCATAATGAATGAAGATGTAAGAATCTTTATTTGGACTCATAAATCAGTGGATAATCACCCTGAATTTGAATCAATATCATAGGAGTTATGATGAAGAAGTTATCCCACTTTTAACCGAAGTGAATCCAGTTTACCCTGTTTGGAGATTTGGTAATTTCTTCTTGATACTAATAAAACCAGAATGATTCAAGATGTAAGAAGCCTGATTTGAACTCATAAATCAGTGTAGAATCATCCTGAAGTTGAATCAATATCATTGGAGATATGATGAAGAAGTTATCCCACTTTTAACCGAAGTAATTCCAATTTCCCCTGTTTGGAGAGTTGGCAATTTCTTTTTGATAGTAATAAAACCAGAACGAATCACGATGTAAGAAGATTGATTTGGACACATAAATAAGTTTAGAATCACCCTGAAGTTGAATCAAGATCATAGGAGTTTTGATGAAGACGTTATCCCACTTTTAACCGAAGTGACTCCAATTTACCTTGTTTGGAGATTTGACAATTTCTTCTTGCTTCTAATCAAACCAGAATGAATCAAGATGTAAGAAGCTTGATTTGGACTCATAAATCAGTGTAGAATCATCCTGAAGTTGAATCAATATCATTGGAGTTATGATGAAGAAGTTATTCCACTTTTAACCGAAGTGATTCCAGTTTGCCCTGTTTGGAGATTTGGCAATTTATTCTTAATACTAATATAACAAGAATGAATCACGATGTAAGAATCACCCTTTCGGACTCATTAATCAGTGTATAATCACCCTGAAGTTGAATCAAGATCATAGGAGTTATGATGAAGAAGTTATTCCACTTTTAACCGAAGTGATTCTAGTTTACCCTGTTTGGAGATTTGACAATTTTTTCTTGATTCTAATCAAACCAGAATGAATCAAGATGTAAGAAGCTTGATTTGGAATCATAAATCAGTGTAGAATCAATATCACTGGAGTTATGATGAAGAAGTTATCCCACTTTTAACCGAAGTGATTCCTGTGAAAATAGATACTCTCTTGTTTCAGTTTCTCTTACCCAGAAACTGATATAGCAAGAAAAAATGGAGAACACTAAAGCTGTGACCATTCCAGTAACTTTGAAGGGAGTTAATTACCTTCTATGGTCGAGATTGGTGAAGACTGCCCTTGGAGGAAGAGGTTTATGGAGTCATGTCTCAAGTGGAGAAGCTCCAAAACAAACTGTCCAAGGAGAAGATGAAGGAGATGGTGGTGATTGATGAAGGCAAATGGGTTCAGGAGGATCTCATGGTGCTGTCTCTCATCCAGAACTCTCTGGATCCAGCTATTTTGGAAGCTTATTCATACTGTGAAAGCTCCAAAGATTTGTGGGAAACTCTATACAAGGTCTATGGTAATGTATCAAACCTTACTCGAGTTTTTGAAGTAAAGAAAGCTATAAACTCCCTCAGTCAAGAAGACATGGATTTTACAGGTCCATTTTGGGAAGTTTAGGTCACTGTGGGCAGAGCTGGAGATGCTTAGACCACATACCATAGAACCCTCAGTCTTGAATGAGAGGAGAGAGCAGGATAAGGTGTTTGGGTTGCTCCTCACTCTAAATCCAACCTACAATGATCTAATCAAGCACATACTTAGAGCAGACAAGCTACCAAGCCTTGAAGAAGTGTGTGCTCAGATTCAGAAGGAACAAGGATCTCTTGGCTTATTTGGAGGCAAAGGCGAGTTGGTTATGAGTAACCAAGCTGAAGGACCAGTAGCAAACAAAGGAGTTTACAAACCAGATGATAGGAGGGTCTTGACATGTGATCATTGTAAGAAGAAGGGCCACATGAAGGATAAGTGCTGGATACTTCATCCTCACTTGAAGCCAAACAAGTTCAGGAACCAGTACCAAGATGCTAGAGCCCACTTCTCAACTGAAGGAGCTGAACCAATGTGCTCTAACACTGGTATGGGAAAGGCCATGGCAACAACCTCCTCCTACTCCACTGCAAGATCGAATCATGATGAGAACATTAAGAGGTCTGACTTGGATGCTCTCATCAAGGCTTTAAAGGAGAACTCTGGTAACCTTAACACTCTTGGTATCTCTCTTAATGCTTCATACACTGCTGGTATTGCAATGAATGGAATAGGCAGTACTAGACCATTAGTTATAGACTCAGGTGCATCACACCATATGATTAGTGATTCAAACTTGATTACTAATATAAAACCAATTCTAGGAAATGTTATGATAGCTAATGGTGATAGAGTTCCTATAAAAGGTGTAGGTGATTTAAAACTGTTTGATAAGGTGTCTAAAGCCTTCTATATGCCAACCTTTGCTTCTAACCTCCTGTCTGTTAGAAAGGCCACTACTGATTTAAATTGTCATGTTACTTTCACCCCTAATGAAGTATATTTTCAGGATATTGAGACTAGTAAGTTGCTTGGCAAAGGTGGAACCAAGGGAGACTTGTACTTGCTTGAGGACACACTGCTAGCTTCTGATTTATCTTGTGCTTTAAACTCTGTTTCTGAATTACCTAAAGATGTAATATGGCATGCTAGATTAGGACACCCTCATTCTCGCGCCTTGAACATCATGTTGCCTAGTGTTTCTTTTAAAAGTGATTGTGAAGCTTGTATTCTAGGAAAACATTGTAGGTCTGTGTTTCCTAAATCAGTGACTATCTATGATAATTGCTTTGATCTTATTCATTCTGATGTTTGGACAGCCCCTTGTGCATCTAGAGAACAACATAAGTACTTTGTGACTTTTATAGATGAAAAATCTAAGTACACATGGTTAACCTTGTTGAAATCTAAGGATAGGGTGTTAGAAGCATTTAAAAATTTTCAAAGCTATATTGCTAACCACTTTCATGCCAAGATCAAAATATTTAGATCAGATAATGGAGGAGAATACACAAGCACAATCTTCAAGCAATACCTTGCAGCACAAGGCATCATCCATCAAACGAGTTGTCCCTACACACCTCAACAAAATGGTGTGGCTGAGAGGAAAAATCGACATCTAATGGAGGTGGCTAGAAGCATGATGTTCCATATGAATGTTCCTAAACATTTTTGGGGTGATGCAGTTGTGACTGCCTCGTACTTAATCAACAGGATTCCTACAAAAGTGCTCAGTGATATATCACCTTATGAGGTACTCAACAAAACCAAACCATCTATAGACCATTTGCGTGTGTTTGGGTGTGTGTGTTTTGTTCTGATTCCAGGTGAACTGAGGAACAAGCTAGAGGCTAAAAGCACAAAGGCCATGTTCATTGGATACTCTCCAACTCAAAAAGGCTACAAGTGCTATGTACCAGAGACAAGAAAGGTTCTGATCTCCAGGGATGTTAAGTTTGTGGAGTCTAGAGGTCACTATGATGAGAGGAGTTGGGATGATCTCAAGGACCTCTCTCAGTCTTCCTCAGATAGAGCCAACAACTTGAGAGTAATTTTAGAGAATCTTGGCATCCACTTACCAACAGAGCCTGAGGGAATCAAGAAGACACCAGTTCATGATACTACTGAAGATGAGGAAAATACTGAAGTCACTCATCCTGATCATGAGGGGGGCAATGAAACAACTCAGCCTGAGGAACAGGCGCAGCAATCTGAAGACTCAGTAGCTCATGATCAAGATGAGATGACATCAGCTACTGAAGTTCAACCACAAGATGAAACCCAATTAGATGAGGAGAAAGAATCTGATCAGATACAACCTTTGAGAAGGAGTACAAGGATCAAGAGACCAGCATCAAATTGGATCAACACAAGAGTGTACTTCAATGCAAAAGCAGTAGCTCATCCAATTAGTGCAGTTTGTTCTCTAGCTCAGTATCCAGAAGAACATCAAGCTTTCATTATGGAGTTGGACAAGGAATATGTCCCAAGATCTTATGAAGAAGCAATGGAGGATGAAGAATGGAAAAACTCAGTTGGAGATGAGATCAATGCTATGATCAAGAATGATACTTGGTATGAAGCTGAGCTCCCCAAAGGCAAGAAAGCAGTGACAAGTCGCCTACTCTTCACAATCAAGTACCTAGCAAATGGAAAACCAGAAAGGAAAAAGACAAGACTAGTTGCAAGAGGCTTTACTCAGGTCTATGGAGAAGATTACCTTGATACATTTGCACCAGTAGCCAAGCTTCACACGATAAGGATTGTGATCTCATTGGCAGTCAACTTGGAATGGGACTTATGGCAAATGGATGTCAAGAATGCTTTCCTACAAGGTGAATTAGAAGATGAGGTATACATGCGACCACCACCTGGTCTAGAAGGCATGGTAAAACCAGGAAATGTATTAAGGTTAAAGAAGGCTATCTATGGCTTGAAGCAATCTCCAAGAGCCTGGTACCATAAGTTAAGCTCAACTCTAAATGGAAGAGGATTTTTCAAATCAGAGGCTGATCACACTCTCTTCACACTGACCAGCAAGCAAGGGATTATTGTCATTCTCATTTATGTAGATGACATTATCATCACTGGTAGTGACAAGGAAGGTATCCTCTCAACTAAGACTTTTCTTAAATCTACATTTGACATAAAGGATTTGGGAGACTTGAAGTACTTCCTAGGGATTGAAATATGCCGCTCTAAAGAGGGGCTCTTTCTATCCCAAAGGAAGTACACACTTGATCTTTTAAATGAGGCAGGAAACCTTGGAGGGAGACAGGCCAAGACACCATTGGAAGAAGGCTACAAGGTACTGCGTGAGGGGGAGTATGAAGATACTCCATTCGAAGATGTTACAAAGTATAGGAGGATGGTGGGCAAGCTCATATACCTAACCATTACTCGACCAGATGTGTGCTTTGCTGTGAACCAAGTCAGTCAACATATGCAAACACCAAAAGTTCATCACTGGAATATGGTGGAAAGGATCTTGAGATACTTGAGAGAAGCTCCTGGTCAAGGTGTGTGGATGGCTTGCAATGGAAGCACAGAGATCGTGGGGTACTGTGATGCAGATTGGGCTGGTGATAGAGTGGACAGGAGGTCTACAACAGGATATTGTACCTTTATTGGAGGCAACTTAGTCACTTGGAAGAGCAAGAAGCAGAAGATAGTATCATGCTCAAGTGCTGAAGCAGAATATAGAGCAATGAGAAAGCTCACTAGTGAACTTACCTGGATCAGGAACCTGCTAAGAGACTTGGGGATTGAGACTACAACTCCCATCACCATGCACTGTGACAACCAGGCTGCCATTCATATAGCATCCAACAGTGTATTCCATGAGAGGACTAAACACATTGAGGTGGATTGCCATAAGGTTAGACAAGCTGTGGAGCAGCAACTTATACTGCCATGCTACACTAGAAGTGAAGATCAGTTGGCCGACATCTTCACCAAAGCAGCAAGCACAAAGGTCTGTGAGTTCATTCATTCAAAGCTTGGACTCATGGATATCCCATCTCACTGATCCTCTTAGCCATGAGGTGTTCTACTCTTTTTCCTTTGCTTAGTTTTCTCCCAAGTGGTTTTTCTAAGCTAAAGGTTTTAATGAGGGAATGCTTCATGGTTTCCAAGCTTGACCAGTCCCTATGGTCAAGCTTGAGGGGGAGTGTTGAGATGAAGCAATAAGATGCAAGAGGAAATCAGTTGGTTTGGATTAAACAAAGAATCAAGATAACTTGGGAGTCAAGACTGTCCGTACAACCTAGGTCACCCAACGTGACTTGCAAGTAAAGGAAGTGTCAAGTTGAGCAAAATAATTCTGGAACACTTACCTTAGTTTGCCTGAAGAATAGAAAGGTTGGGGGAGCTAATTCACGTGATGAACTCAGGCAGAGTGGTCCATACAGCCATTGGGACAGGTCTCTTTCTCTCTGAAGACTCTGCCCAAGACAGGTCGCTTTCTCTCTGAAGACTCTGCCCTAGACAGTTGGACTCTTCCCCTATTGTTTATTCTTATTCCTGGATACCTCTTTATTTATTATTTTCCTAAGATATTTGTCTCCCTATTTATGTAATGGTTCCTGGAACCAAGACAAGCAAGTTGAATAAACAATTCACTTCTCTATTCTCTGCCTCTCTCTCTCTCTCTCTCTCACACACGAAATTCCTTCTCTCTCTTGCTGTTCTTCATGTTCTTGAGCAAGTTCATCATGTTTCCAGTCTAATCTCTCCTATATTCTCTAAAAATCACACTTTTTGATAGTAATAAAACCAGAACGAATCACGATGTAAGAAGATTGATTTGGACACATAAATAAGTTTAGAATCACCCTGAAGTTGAATCAAGATCATAGGAGTTTTGATGAAGACGTTATCCCACTTTTAACCGAAGTGACTCCAATTTACCTTGTTTGGAGATTTGACAATTTCTTCTTGCTTCTAATCAAACCAGAATGAATCAAGATGTAAGAAGCTTGATTTGGACTCATAAATCAGTGTAGAATCATCCTGAAGTTGAATCAATATCATTGGAGTTATGATGAAGAAGTTATCCCACTTTTAACCGAAGTGATCCCAGTTTGTCCTGTTTGGAGATTTGGCAATTTCTTATTGATACTAATAAAACTAGAATGAATCACGATGTAAGAATCACCCTTTCGGACTCATTAATCAGTGTAGAATCACCCTGAAGTTGAATCAAGATCATAGGAGTTATGATGAAGAAGTTATTCCACTTTTAACCGAAGTGATTCTAGTTTACCCTGTTTGGAGATTTGGCAATTTTTTCTTGATTCTAATCAAACCAGAATGAATCAAGATGTAAGAAGCTTGATTTGGAATCATAAATCAGTGTAGAATCAATATCACTGGAGTTATGATGAAGAAGTTATCCCACTTTTAACCGAAGTGATTCCTGTGAAAATAGAGAGATTTAGTGTCTGGTTTGTGTAGAGAGAATGAAGAACAGCAAGAACATGAGAGAGAGAGAGGGATTTCGCCCAGAGTAAGAGAGAGAGAGAGAGAGTAAATCTATTTCCTTGAATTAATTTGGTTCTGGATACAAGGCATATATAGACAAACAAAATGAAAAAGATATGAATAAACAAAGACTGTCCAGAAGAGACAAAAGCTCTCCCAGCTTGGGTGAAAGTGACAGCTCTTCTATCTCTCTCCTTCTTAACTAAACATGTGATATTTCCTTGTCTCTTGCTCCCAACAGCTATATTTCGAATTCAAACCTTCCTGAGGCTTCTGGTTACCCAAACTTGCCTTCCAAGTCAGGTTAGGTCGTCCTCCACTCAGCTGGTTCCATATTGCCTTTGCTTCTCCATAACTCCATCTTATTTCTTCTTCATCTCAACACTCCCCCTCAAGCTTGATATTAGGTGTTGGTCAAGCTTGGAACCATGAAGAACTTCCCTCATTAAAACCTTAATGTGCAAAACCCAGTGGGACAAAAACACACCAAGGAAAAAGAGTAGAAGCCTTCAGGATAGGAAAGTCAGTGAGATGTGAGGTCTATGAGTCCCAACTTAGAGTGGATGAACTCACAGACTTTTGTGCTTGCTGCCTTTGTGAAGATGTCAGCTAGCTGATCTCCACTTCTAGTGTAGCAAGGTAGGATGACTTGTTGCTCCACTGCTTGTCGCACTTTGTGGCAATCTACTTCAATATGCTTTGTCCTCTCATGAAACACTGAGTTTGAAGCTATGTGTATTGCCGCTTGGTTATCACAGTGCATGGTGATTGGAGTTCTTATCTCAATGCCCAAATCCCTCAGTAGGTTCTTGATCCATATGAGTTCACTAGTGAGCTTCCTCATAGCTCTATACTCTGCCTCAGCACTAGAACATGACACCACCTTCTGCTTCTTACTCTTCCAAGTTACCAAGTTGCCTCCAATGAATGTACAATACCCAGTAGTTGATCTCCTATCAACTCTATCTCCTGCCCAATCAGCATCGCAGTATCCTACAACCTCAGTGCTTCCATTGCAACCCATCCAAACTCCTTGACCAGGAGCTTCTCTTAGATACCTCATGATCCTCTCTACCATGTTCCAGTGATGAACTTTAGGAGTTTGCATGTGTTGACTGACTTGGTTCACAGCAAAACAAATGTCAGGTCTTGTTATGGTCAGATAGATGAGCTTCCCAACCATTCTTCTATACTTCTTGACATCCTTAAATGGAGTGTTCTCAAACTCCCCCTCTCGCAGCACTTTGTAGCCATCTTCAAGAGGAGTCTTTGCTGCTCTTCCTCCAAGGTCTCCTGCCTCACTCAACAGATCCATTGCATACTTCCTTTGAGACAGAAATAGTCCTTCCTTGGATCTACACACTTCAATTCCAAGAAAATACTTCAGCTCTCCAAGATCCTTGATGTCAAACACTGATTTCAGGAATGCCTTAGTGGCCTGAATTCCTTCCTTGTCGCTTCCTGTGATGATAATATCATCTACATATATCAGGATGACCACAAGGCCTTGTGGACCAGTCAGTGTGAAGAGAGTATGGTCAGCTTCTGACTTAGTAAATCCTCTTCCATTCAGTGTGGTGCTTAGCTTGTGATACCAGGCCCTTGGTGATTGCTTCAAGCCATAAATTGCTTTCTTCAACCTTAACACATTGCCTGGTTTGACCAAGTGCTCTAGACCTGGAGGAGGATGCATGTAGACCTCATCTTCTAATTCTCCTTGCAAAAAGGCATTCTTCACATCCATTTGCCACAAATCCCATTCCAAGTTAGTAGCAATTGAGAAAATGATCATAATGGTGTGAAGTTTTGCTACTGGTGCAAATGTATCAATGTAATCCTCTCCATATGTCTGAGTAAATCCTCTTGCAACCAGCCTTGTCTTGCGCCTCTCCACCTTTCCATTTTCCAAGTACTTAATGGTGAAAACCCACTTGCTTGTCACTGCCTTCTTGTCTTTTGGGAGTTCAGCCTCATACCAAGTGTCATTGACTATCATAGCATTGGTTTCATTTCCAACAGAGTCTCTCCACTCTTCAAGCTCCATTCCCTCTTCATATGACCTTGGAATGTACTCCTCATCCAGTTGACCAATAAAAACTTGGTGTTCTTGTGGATATTGAGCCAATGAGCATACTGCTTGTATAGGATGAACCACTGCATGTGAGTTGAAGTAGACCCTCGTGTTGATCCAGTTTGAAGGATCCTTTCTCAGCCTTGTACTTCTCCTAAGAGGCTGGACTGCTTCAGGTTCTCCTTCCTCCTCAGATTCTGCTTCATCATTCACTGGTTCTGATTGTCTTTGTTGCCTTTCATCCTGATCATGAGTTTCTTGTTGATTCCCCCCTTCAGGATCAGGATGAGTTGCTTCTACATCACGCGTGAGTTGTGCTGGCGATCTACTTCTGTGTCAGCGTCGGACGATAGATAGCGCCTTGCGTAGGGTAGAGTTCTCTACGGTGATAATTTCGCCTTTCTCGCTGCCAGCGTGCATAGTGTCCAGCGCGCGCCGTACCCCGTTAGATTCTGGGCTCCCCGGATTCATCCCGAATTTGGGAATTGTGGCGCGGCCGAACGACCCTTTGGCGGTGTACACGGTGGAGGATATTTTGGCCCTTCCAGGCAGAGAAGGGCTCGCAGAGCTAGACCCTATCCGACGGGACAGCCGAAACGTATTATGGTATGTTTTAATTTTAAAAAAGTTTTTTTAATTTATTTCTTAATTAACAAAATATTTAGAAATTAATCTAATTAATGATTTATTTTGTGTATTTCCAGGTTTGGTGTTGACAATTGTGTCGGATCTAGCGTCTCGGACTGCATTAAGGGATACTTTCCCGATCCAGCTCCAAACTGGAAGATGACGGCGAGCCACACAAAAAAGACGTGGTTCAAATCATTCGCTGTAAGTTTAATTAGTTAATTTATTTTTAATTATTTAAAATTATTAATATTATTGAACTAATCCTTTTTTTATTTTACCTTGTTACAGCAAAAGTATCGTTGGTCTATTGGGATTCACCAGCGGGTGAAGAAGGAGTTTGAGGCCAAGGCAAGAGCACGATTGCTCGACATGGTCTACAACTGGAAGGGCGACTACCAGGTATAGATTTATAAATTATAATATATATATAGTTTTAAAAATATTATATACTTTAATTAATTCTATTTTTTTTAAATCAGGTGGATGGTTACGAGGCCGGGAAACCCGATTACCTCACAACCACGGTGTGGGATGGCCTCATCAGCTATTGGGGGTTGCCGGACTCGGTCAGAACCTCCAACACAAACTCCGGGAACCGCATGACCAAAGACGAGCATGGCAACACCAAGGTTCTTCACACCACTGGTCGAAAACCTCACGCTGGAATTCGTCTAGACATGGTAAAATGATTTTTAATAACTATTTATATTTTATTTAAATATTCCAAATTAATATTTAATTTTATAAATTAATTTCAGGCTAAGGAGACAGGAGTTCTTCCGTCTCTGAAAGACCTATACGAGAGGACCCACCAGAACAAGGCTGGGCAGTTTGTAGATCCTGCTTCCGAGCGGATCTACAACGAGGTTGTTGCCCGAGTTGACGAACGCCAGACCCAGTTGACTCAGAAGGCTGGGACTCCAGTCATATTATCCACTGTTGAAGTGGATAAGATTTACGAGGAGGTAAATAATTTCGTTTTACTATTAATTTTAAATATTTTTTAAAATTTTTTCTTAATGTTATTAATATTTTTAATTACAGGTCGCCCCTAGGAAAAATGGGCGTGTCATCGGGATTGGCTCGGTTAACGATGTCCCTGCAGCGACATCGTCTTATCATCAGGAGCAGCACGATGTCAATGCTCAGCTGCGCTCAGAGTTGTCTTCGCTCACCCAGCATGTCACTTCTCTCACCAATGTCCTCGACATTATGGCGGTTGGAAACCCGCATTTTGAGGAGATGTTGCGTCAGAGACGGGAAGACGGAGAGATTCCACCATCACAGTCACAGCCGGCCACCAACTACGGACAAGATTTCCCGAGCCAAGACGACTTCGTTCAGCAATTTCACGACCACCATCCGTAGTTTTTTTTATTTTAATTGTATATTATGAATTTTAAAACTTTCTGTATATTATTTAGTTATTTATAAAATATTTTGTTTTTTTAGTTTTTATTTATAATTTGATTTTTTTAATTTTTAAAAAATAAAATAATTATATTTATAATTATTTTTTTTTAATAGGAAAAAAACTATTTCGAAGCAAAATCTTCGTAAGGGTTCCAAGTAAAATCCTCGTAACATTTCCTAGTAAGTTCCTCGTAAGGTGTTACTACGATCTTACGAGGAAAACCTTACTACGATGTTACGAGGAAATGCTGCGAGGAGCTTACGAGGAAACCTGACCCAGGACTTTACGAGGAAACGTTTCCTCGTAAATTAACTACGACTTTACGAGGAAACATGCTTTACGATGAACGTGTTTCGAGAAAACGTGTTTCCTCGTAATTTCTTAGTAAATGGCCATTTACTAGGAAGTTACGAAAAATACCCGTCCTAGTAATGACCGAGTTTTCTTGTAGTGGTATCAACTTGGAATTAAAGTTTAGTAAAAAAATTATCAATTCGAATTTTAAGTAGGACATTGCATTTGAGAATCTATGCTAAAATCGCCGTATTTCGGCTGATAAAGTTGTATTAATTTAAAAACTTTTTTTTTGTAACTGAGCTTAATTAAAAATTAACCAGAAAAATGATTGGAAAAAAAAAAAAGAAAAGAAAAAAAGAAGCTATTTTAATTTGTTGCCAACGAATACCAGAAACTCGAGATCGTTCACGCATGACGTAACAATGTACTACTATATGAATATTTTAAAAATATGTAGAAATTTATAAAAGATACTCCAATACTTTTGTAATTAAAAAGGAGCCAATGGTTGAGGAGGCATAACTATTCGCGGAGACACGGAGCCGTTCGCACCCATCACCTTGGAATCTAACCTTTTTCTCTTCTCTCTCCTCATCACCAACGAGTCAACAACCACATACCATTCTTTCATTTACTTTTATTTAATTTTAAATTCATTTATCTTGTTACTTTAGTTATAATACTGTAAATTTTCATTCTTACACAAATTAAATCGGTTTCTTAAGCTGAAAATAATACAAAATCCTCTAATATTTTCTTTAGTAGACAAAAAAAAAATCGTTCTGTGTATGTAACTGGTAGGGCACTTCAACATTTACTATCAAATTAAAAATAAACTCTTTTAGTCTTTAGCATGACTCATTCCTTTACTCAAGTATATGCTCAATCAATATGTCTATATAATAACATAGGTCTGCTTCTTCATCAATAAAACATTGTAACTCTCTCTCTCTCTCTCTCTCTCTCTGACAATATCTCTTTCTTGCTTTGAAAGTAAATCTTCTTCAAAATTTTATGTGAATCTTCCCAAATAATAGTAAACTTAAGAGAAACATTTAAGTATGAGTTGCAATGGTTGTCGCGTTCTTCGCAAAGGTTGCAGCGAGAGTTGCATCCTCCGTCCTTGTATCCAATGGATCGAATCAGCCGAAGCCCAAGGCCACGCTACCCTCTTCGTCGCTAAGTTCTTCGGCCGTGCCGGTTTAATGTCATTTATCTCATCCGTACCGGAATCTCAATGCCCTGGTACTTTCACCTAACTTAACCAAGATTTGTTTTTGTGCTACTTCATTGTCTGAATGGGGGTATTTTGGTAATTTACAGCTTTGTTTCAGTCCTTGCTCTACGAAGCTTGTGGGAGAACTGTGAATCCGGTGAACGGCGCCGTCGGGTTGTTGTGGACGGGGAACTGGAATATCTGTCAAGCGGCGGTCGAGACGGTTCTCCGCGGCGGTTCTTTGAGACCCATCCCGGAGCTTCTTGTAAGTCACGGCGGGTTCGGAGGGTTTCCGTCTCCAATTCCCGACGAAGCATCGGAGATCTGCACGGAACTGATGAATGGTTCCGGTGACCGGAGTACCTACCACCACTGCCGATTCTCGAGCTCAAGATCCAGAGCTACGACGTCTCCGCCTAAACGGAAACGGTTAGCGTCAGAGAAACAGCAACAAGGACCGTCGTCGGAGCTAGATCTCTCTCTACTAACTACTTTTCCGACATCGCTCAAGGAGGAAACGCTTCGACCGGAAACACCGTCTATGTACTCAGGCGAATCCGTTACAACGACGCCGTTTACGGACAATATCGCCGGTGAACGGTACGGAAGTGGAGAAACGACAAAGTTGCTCAACCTTTTCGCTTGAACGGCGCTCACCATTAACCTTCTTTTTTCTTCTTCTTAATATTTTGGTAAAACGTGGCACACCGGCAAATTAAATGACTTGTTCTTTATAAATTATAACTAATGAGAAATTAACCAGTTAATTAATTTTCTTCATAATCATTATTTATCATTAAATTCAGTTTAAAAGATTACGATTTTAATATCGACGGATAAAGTCAACATATACATAATACACACATCTTCCCAAAACCAATGCACCTGCCCGTCCTTTTAACCCAACCGACTTCGGACCAACATCTAATCTATTAAAACTGAAGTACAAATAAAAAATAACTCTTATTTTTACATAATATTTACAAAAAATGCCATTGATACTATCCTTGCATCCAAACATCTAAACATTGATTATTAATAAAAAAAAATAAATCTGGGCTAAGCCTATTAACAACATTTTTCATTGAAATTAGAGATTTCATAAAAAATATATATGTGTTTATACATATATATAGAATTAAATTAGTTTTATTTTTTATTCATATTCATATAAGTTAACCAACTATATTTGAACTATAAAAAAGTTAATAATGTCAATAATTTTTTATATAATCTGAACTTATTCATTTACAATAACAAAATCATGTAACTTTCCATAACAATTTAGTAACTAAAATACATACTAATATTTATTATAAATGATTATATATATAAACAAATACAATGTATTATTCATTTGTACATTATATATCTAATAAGAATAATTTATGTAATTTCTAAATTTTAAATTTTTAATCACCGTATAATACATATACACAATTATGTTAGGACGGATCGAATTTCTAAGGTATTTTAGGATATACGGATTCGGATATGCATTCGTCAGATTCGTAAAATTGTTATCCAGATCTGGATATTCGGGGTTAGGATATTCGAACTAAAATCCGAATACACGCGGATATCTGGACCTATTTTTTTAATTAAAAACTAACTATTAACCATATATTAATTTATTTAAAATTATTATTTTAAAAAACTTTAAAAGCATTCAAATTTAAAATTAAAATTTTAGTTATTTTATATAAGTATATATAATATACATAGATATCTATAATTAAATTTTAAATATTTAATATCCAGATCTGGATATCCAGACCTAAATTTTACTATCCAAATTCGTACTTGGATCAGTCGAATTCGTACTTGGATCAGTCGAATCCGTAAAATCACTATCAGGATCTCCGAATATCCGTTTTTTGAAGCGGATGGGATCCCAGATCGAATAACGGATATCGAATATTAAGTTTCATTCATATGCACAGTTATATCAAACAAATTACTTAAAATATTTGACATTCATAAAAATAACACCCTCGCGGGCGCGCGGATCAAAGGCTAGTGGTATTTTATTACACCGGTCGTGTTTTATTACATATGATTATAATACACAACTTGATATTTTGATAATCATCTTGATTACTCCCTCAACATACAAAACATTATCTCCCTGTTTATTTTGTCTTTCGCTATATTTTTATTCAATAAGTTTGATACAACTATTGTTATACAATAAAGATTTAAAACGTAAATAAGAAAATTATCTACATGCCTAAGAATATTCCTTAAGATAAGGTAACTATTGCTAATTGTAACATCTTATATGTCTTTACATCTATAATATACGTTGTATACTGGATGAAAACATACATTTATAATAAAACTTTCTTTTCTTTTAGATGCAGTTACACATATCCTTGAAACGAAAAACGATTAGGTCATAAGCTGATATCATGTGAATTTAGCTTGTTTTAGTTTCTCATTCTTGTATATTTTGATCATTTATATTAGCATTTAGGTATTTCTAGGTTCCATTTGCATGCATATGTCTTTGTTAGGTGCTTGGAGATCCTTAAGGTGTTTTGGAGGTGTTTGGAGCCATTTTGGATCAAAAGAAGTGAAAATTGAGCTTTGGGAGCAAACTTAGCCAAAAATGAGAGCTATAAGTGCTGGAGTGGGTTGCTGGAGTGGGTCAGTGCACCAGGTGTGAGCCAGAGCGGCCATCCAGAGCGGGTCAGTGCACCAGGTGTGAGCCAGAGCGGCCATCCAGAGCGGGTCACTGCACCAGGTGTGAGCCAGAGCGGGCATCCAGAGCGGGTCACTGCACCCGCTGTGAGCTGGAGCGGGTCACTACACCCGCTCGGCAGTGTCTGCAGTGTTCAAATAGCTGGAGCGGGTAGGTGCACCCGCTGTGAGACAGAGCGGGTTGCTGGAGCGGGTCACTGCACCCGCTCCAGCAGCTTTATTTTGGCCGAATTTTTATGTTTATTGGACCCTTTCAGGCTTGTTGACTGGGCCCACTAGGCTTTTAGGAATCATATAAATACTCTTTAGACCTAATCTTAAGGGGATATCTCATTTTCTCTCCAAGAACTTGTTCTAAAATTGTTAAAGCTTGAATCTTTTGATCATTTTAATCAAGTACTTCATCTTATATTTGTGTTTCTCTTACTCATTAGTATGATTAGCCTTAAATCTCACATAGATTTAAGGTTTCTCATGGAGTTTATTGAGTAGACACTTTGTGATCTATGGGTTAAGTAGATTAGGGTGATTAGGTGGATGTTTAGGATGTTTCTTGCTTGATTAACATTTTTCTATGCTTATTAAGTGTTCTTAATGCTAGTTTAGAGTGACCAAGTCTAATCTAGATCTGTAGACATTTTCTGCACCACAATTGTTTGTTAAAATGTCTGAACCAACTTGATATTGCTCTAGCATGAATAACCAATGACCATTTGATGTTAGGACTGCTAGATGGTTAGTAGACTTGTGATTCATGCATGCTTGATTGTGTTAGGCCAATGACCATTTGATGTTTGATGCTTGATTAGCATAGGGACTATTGCCATGACCGTGGATTAGTCTATTTTATGAGTTCTAGACCTATAGACTTGTTGATTGTTTTGTTTGAACATCCTAGACTGAACTTTGATCACCCGATATCGATTATCTTTGCCCATGGATCCATCTTTAGCTATAGACTAAAAGATTAGTTCTTGCACTTATTTCTAGATTGGATTTGAGATCACCTTGTTTATATTTCTAGGAGTTTAGCTTGTTACAAATCATCAATCTTTTTATTTGCTTAGATTACGAAAGTTTGTGTATTCTTAGTGTTATAGATCATTAGTTCCTTGTGGATTCGATCCTAAAGTGTTGCATCGATATACCATTTGATTGTGGTATCGTGCACATTAGGTTAATTGGCATGTGGTAAAACTCAGTAATCATAAGCTCATCGTATTAGTATATAATATATGTAATATTATAGATACGGATTATATAATGGATGATGTAATTGGAAAGAACCAAAAAAGTTGGGGTTATAAAGGAAATGCTTTTGTGGGGTGAGAGGCGGCTTTTGGACGACGTAAAAAGCCGTTTTTCACTAACTTCGCTTCGTAGAATCTTCAAAGGCACCTTTTTCCATTTTCTTCTTCTTCACATTTTGTTTGATTTAAAAACTACTAATATATAACCATGTATAACTAATGTGCTTTGTGGATGATGGCGTAGAAAGCTCCAATGAAATAGACCAATACATGTTCTCGTAGAAAAGAAAACAGACCTATAGCATGTTGAGTCTATAAACACATGGTCGATTGGACAAACTCGAATGAAAATCGTCTATAACTTCCAAAACTTTTGAGAAAATTATGCAGATATAGATCCCAAGTTTTATAAAAAAGAATTTTTAGTAAATTTTTTACTAAATCGCATATAACTCTTAAAATTTCAAGACCGATCTTGCTAAAAATTTCAAGACCGATCCTGTTAATAAACATTATTTATACTCTTAATATTCGTTGATACTAGCATAAACGTCAACTAATAAAAACATGAAAAATCTAATGATGTTCTATGATTACAAAATCATATATGTCTTTATTCATTATGAACGGGGTATAATACCACTTATATAACAAAGATATAGATAGACTCGATGTTATAATCGCTCAACCGGTGTACTAGTTAAATTGAAATAATACTGCAGAAATTTCAGATGCAAAAGCGATGATTTATATACAACATAATCTATCACATAATTCTTAGGAATTTTATCTATAATAATCGATTGCTTATATCTTTTAAAAGTTGAATTTAGACCCTTACAAGATAGAAAAAAAGATATTTGTAGTTCTTGTAAGAATGAGACTTGTCAAATTCTTTCCCAAATAAAAAAGAAGAGAAAAAAGATTGTTTGAAATGAGGATGGATATTTGTTCGGACAGAACTGATTTGGAGATCTTACGAAGTGGGACCAACTTAAAATATAGTACTTTCGACCAACCACCAATTGGCCAACAAACGCTTGTGGTCCACGTCACACTCCCTTCTTTTTCTGACCACCAGACTCTTTAAATATAAATTATTAATATTTTTAGTTTTGTCCGTTGTAGGTTTCTCACGACCTATCATCAACAAACCCCTCTAACGCTCTCAGCTTTCACGTTAAAAACGCGGAAAAACAGAACTGATTTATAATTTTTGTATAATAACAAGCTGGAAAATCTACAAACGAATGAGCTTCTTGTGCTACATGCGATTCCTAGTTTGCAAGCACCAAATAGATAGAGGAGCCAAATAAACTGAATCCAAAATTCGAACCGAACCCGATCCGATAAAAATGAATCCGAACTGATCTTAATCTGACATAAGTATCAAATGAATCTTGTTCTACGGTAGTTCGGATTATGGGTTTTAACCAAACCGAATCCGAACTTAAATGTCTATCCGAAAAAATCCAAATTTTCAAAATTCCAATAAAATTTGTACCATAAAAAAATCTCAATTTATAATATGTATCCAAAACACACTAAAATATTATTGATTAACTATAATAATTAATTATTAAATGAATAGTTAACTTAAATACTTAGTCTAATATATATTTTATTTGGTCAATATAACTATTTTATGTTTAAATTATATTTGAAGTTTGGTTATGAAAAGAATTATTTTGAAGTTTAAACAAAGTTGTTGTTTAAAATTTTAAATAGTGTATTACGTTTATAGTATGTTAATTGTTAATTTGATATTTTATGCTTCATTATGTGTGATTTAAATTTATAGCATTTTATATCAAACTGATGAATACATGATCTTATGAGTAAACTTGAACGAATTCGAACCGAATTTTTATAATATCCAAATGAAACTAATTTTCATAAACCCGAAACCCAATTGACCGCAAACGAAACCCGATTGGAACCCTGAGTGGCCAATCATGAAGTAGATATGTAATTATATATATATATATGACCTTTTTGTAAATTCATTTCAATGATTTTGCTCACAAGTGACATACAAAATTAAAAGTTGGTGTTCCGAAAATAACCTCCAACTTTCATCTCCTCCGTTCATTACATCTAGTTAGTGTCTAATCATGAATTTCAAAATTTTATGGAAGAATGTTTCTTTATTACTTTTATGAAGCTAATTATACTCAACGATACTCGTTACATTGTTTGTTTGCGGATAGGATATATAATAATTTGGATAAACATGAGTCCATCGATAAAATGAGCATTATATAACATTTGCAAGATTCGTGTTTAATGGCAAAAGCCACGAGCAGCCGCAGTTTCTTAGGGCCCAATACAGTTTCATCACCTCCTCCACTTAAGTCGGTGTGGAGTCCACTTGATGTGACAAAAAATTAGTTATTAAAAGAATGTAGCCTATAAATGAGTTTCTATAGTCATTTAAAACGAGACTTAAATTAGTAAGAAAAAAAACTAGCCAACAAAAAACATTAGTAGTACTCATAGGATTGTGATCTATAATTCCACAATAAACGGTGACCTAGAGAAAAACATGAAGGTGAAAACAATATTAAATAAAAAGATGATCCTAGGAAAATCATGACTATTAGATACTTAACCTTTTAGTATACAAAGAAAAAAAATTAGTTATTAAGAACTTAAGCCTAAAAATGAGTTTAGTCGATTTAAACGCGAGTTATATTGGTAAGGAAAACTACAAAATTACAAAGAAAAAGTAGACGTAAATATTACTATCGCCCTCCTATGTTTGTGAAACACCTTATTCAAATTCCACAAAAATGGTGATCTAAAAAATGAAGGATAAAAAAAAAAACACTAAACAAAACGATGTGACAAAACAAAATTATCAGAAAACTAGTTATAAAAATCACCTGGCTCTCAAATAAAGCTAAATCAGGATTAGCTGAAAATTGCATATCAATTAGTATTGTATTGTTGATTTTGAAAAGTTATGTCTATAATATTGATTAGGTCGAACGAAGATAAACTCGTGATTAAAATCGACATTTGGGGGATACGGGCCAAAAGCCTACGGTACAGTATGCTTTTAGAGATTAGAAATATTATTTTTAGTGACATAAAATAATTTCTAAAGGAAAAGAAATATCATTTTATTTTAAAAAAAAATGAAGATCTAAAGTTGGTATTAGGACAGCAAGAGAAGATGTTGAATGGTGCAAATATATGGAACTTACCTGTTGCTTATTACAAGCTTGGAGTTCGGTATAGACTATGGAGAAACGCAGTAGATTGTGGGGATGATAAATTACCCTTCTCCGGCTAACTGTAATCTAATGTTTGAGTGACGTGGAAGGAAAGTTTTAGCAGCTCTCATTCGCCAGTTGTGTTGCTCTTAAATTTCTTATTTTTTTCGAAGTTAATTCGTATTTGTTCAGTATCAAACAGGTAAGTCACAATTAAATCATAAATCTTGATATATATTTTCATACTAGATATTTTCTTGCGCTATTCGCAGATATAATAATTTTTTTTAAAAAATATTTATTACATTAATTTTACTTAATTATTTTTATTTAATTTTAAAAATATAAAGTAATCATTTCTAATTAAAATTATATTTAGTTTATAGTTTTAATCTACACTGACATTTGATTTAAATAAATAGTTTTTATGAAATAATAATTTTATACATATTTTTATTGTTATATTATAATGATCAATAGATATATCACATTTTAATAGTTTATGTCATAATATTATTTTAATAGTGATTATAGACTTAAACAATAAATTGTTAAATATTCTAGTCCTTTTGTTTCTTAATTAGATGTGTTTTTCCACAAAGACTTAAGTCTTTTCTTTGACTACTTCTCCTATAAATATGTAAACTCATCTTTGGAATAAAGTAATCAATTTTTTTATGAGTTTATCTCTTTGTTCTTCGTTTAAGAACACATTTTTTTTCTTGTTGCGTAATATCCAAGTAACAATCTCTTTTTTGTTGAACTTGTGCATCATATCAAGCAGCAACTGGAGTTGAGAATATCAAAGCCTTCCACAACTGTTGTGCGACCCTTCAATCCATCATTTCTCACTCGATTCGTTTGAGATCATATCCACTTATAATCCGGCTGAGTAATCCTTTATTTTGGGCGTATCATCAACCGCTAGGGTTAGACCAGTCAGTCCCTAAGAGATTTGGACGACTGCTACAACGGTTAATAAATGTTACGTTTGCGGAATACTTATGAATGGTTAACTACCAATTGCATCATTGGTTAAATAATAATAAAAATATTTACATTTTATATAATTATATAAATATTAAAAATTATATTATTATAATAAATATAAAAACTATATTTATACAATTATACTATTAAATGTTTTAAAAATTATAGAAAACATTTGGTAGTTCTATTATTTTAATTTTAATTTTAATGTTTATATTTATATAATTTTTTGGACAAAAATAATTTTGTTACCCTTCCGGAACCGTCCGCAACCGTAAATGCTAGCTAGAACCAACTTTTAGATTTTAGAGGTTTATAGCGATTTGAAGCAATTTATAGCGTTTTCTATGATTGTTGCAAAACACCAACAACCATTACCAACCGCAAAAGTTGCATTTGCGAGTGATAACGGAGAAACTGGTTATGTCCTTGGAAATTTATAATCATTTAAAAAAATTCAGAATGAAGCATATAAGAAAAAATCTAAATTTTTTTTATTATATGCTTAATGTGATTGTTCAATTTCTTATAAGAATATAAAATTAAACATAAATGATGAAATATACAAAAATTATTGTCAAATCTTAAGTATTCAAAGTTATTAATTGTCATATATTTGTTAATCATATTAAATAAGTCAGTAATTTTTATTTAAGGAAAGAATGAAAAATATTCTTTATATACTACTAATTAATTTGATAGTTAGTTTAATAAAAAAATATAATATATGTTTAGATGGGATGAACCTATTTTTTAAAAGATTTTAAGAATCATCGTAGTGATGACAAGTGACTATCAAATATGTTATAGTGCTATGAATATATATGAAATAAGCTTATTTAAGTTGTTTTTCCTTATTGATTCTTATGATTGATTTTAGTTTTGATAATAATAATAATAATAATAATAATAATAATAATAATAATCTATAAGATATGATTTACTCAAGTCGTTTTAGTTTTATCGATTCTTCTGATGTCTGATTAATTCAAGTTTTATAGTATGATCCGTAATTATATATAACATCTTGTTTGCGGAACATAATCCTTATGTTGAAGGTATTTTGATAAATTCGCAGAAGCTCGGATCAGTTTGGGAGAGATCGCGATTCGCGACAAGGACTTTAAGTGGATCACACACGTGACTTGCATGTGACTGGTTCCCTCATCGCTGGAACATATTCACTCTTCAGCTTTGGGTCCTACAATGGCTTCTAAGTTCTGACCTTTGATTATTCTCACATACCTCATACATTATATATAATGGCGGAGAGAGTTAGGGAGTAAGGGGGTGCCCCCTATGAAATACTGAAATAATTTCACTGTTTATTTGAGAATTATAGGATTTTAATGGTTAATTTTCTTTTATTGCTCTCTATAAATTGAAGATAAATTTTATATTGCCACGTAAAACTTTCGTCCGGGTCTGCCATTATATGTATAATAGAGAGGGTATTGAACAAAAGAAAGAAAGAAAGGGTGAAATTTACACTCCAGCTGGGAGTGCCCGTCCTGGGTTCGAGTCGCCTTGGCCACCTTCCCGCCTATAACCATGTATGCCCGGATGGAAGACCTCGTGGGGATTAGTCTGGGCTTACCGACTGGGACTCCCCACGGTTATAAAAAAAAAAAAAAAATTTACACTCAAAATCAGATTTTGTCTCTTCAAATACAGATGAAATTATATTTTGCTTCTAGATTATATTTTATAGTGACTTTTCGAATAGGAATGCCCTAACATAGATCTAAAAAAATTGTTGTTACCAAAATATATTTCAAAAATAAAAATAAGCAAAACATATTTCATTAAAGAGATAAAGACCAAAATAGATCTAAAACACTTTTTTTTATCCTCAAAATAGCACTTAAAGAAAAAGATTACTAAAATAGATTTTATTAAAGAGTGTAAATATATATATTTATACACCTGGGTTAATTAATCTAAATTTAGGGTTTAGAGTTATAGGGTTGAGTTTTGGAGATGTAGTTTATAATTATATATAAAATTTAAAAATGTTAAAATTTTCAAAAAAAAGTTTATTTTGGTCTTTTTTTATTGAGTGTTATTTTTGTGACAAAAATTTTAAAAATGTCTATTTGAAAGATTTGCCATTTATTAAATGATATAAATATACATTTATACCATTTGGATTAATTAATTTAAACTTAGAGTTTAAATTTATTTGGTAAAATTTTGTAGATGAAATTTAAAATTATAAAATATATAAAAAAATTGAAAAAAAATATTTATTTTAATCATTCTTTGTGACAAACTTTAAAAATGTTTATTTGACATTTTTCTAATATATCCTTTAATTAAATGTAAACTAGACAAAATCGAATTAGCTTCATTTTCATATTTATCACGGGTCTTGTTAAAGTCGATGGCTCTCCACCGTAATCCTCAGCTACGGCGAAGCTTCTCCCCACCGGAATCAACTTCTGTCTTGTCCACACCACGTCACTGCTTCCACCGCGACTTCAACCAACCGTGACCACCACTACGAGCCTCGCAGATCTTTTTGCTCGTGGTCTCAGAATTGCGATTGTCTCCAAGCCGTCACAAACCTTCGCCACGTGATCTGAGTTGGTCAGGTGAGTTGAATAGAGATCTAACTCGATTAGTGGGATTACTACGAAGACGTTTTATGACTCGAAATGATTTTGTTATTTATTTCTAATGATTGATAAGGATTCTCTTAGGTTTACAATGTTGTTCAAAAACCCTAAAAAAGGTCCCCTTTTAGCTGCCCCCTTTCTTCTATTTTATAACCTCTATTGAGCCCCGTTCGCCCTAGCACGCGGCTTGCTTCTTAACGGGCCAGGTTTTTTCGTGGGCCGACTAACAGCTCGACGTGGGCTAAAGCGGACTTGGTTTTGCCAGCTCACCACGCCGAGCTCGTGTCACGCTATAGACGCACGATGCTTACCACTAGCTCCCTATCGGCTTTGGGCCAAACTGTCTTCCCTTAATCGCTGTCGGCTTACGCATTCTTCCTGATGCCCAAGTCTGTTTGGCTGACTTTTCACCCGATGGGCCTTGAGGAGGGATGTAATCCATCTCCAACATAATCTATCATCCAAGCCACCCCCTCACCGTGCTAAGCTCCTCTATGTAAAGTCTCCTCTATCATCTCGGTGAAGCTGCAGTGGTTCAAGCTCGGGGTCGCCATGGACAAAACCTCAATCTCACCTTTGCAATCAAGAATTATGGATTTGTGCTTTCAGTCCTTGTATTTATGTAAATATTTGTTTATGCCCCAAACTTATTAGAATGTGCAGATTTCTCTTCTAGTTAGCCCCAAAATTTTCAGTTATGCACTCCAGCCCTTTCTTTGTACAATCATTTATGCAAATACAAAATAAACAATGCAAACCTAAATGACCTAACTGAACTAAATTAAGATGTTAAAAATATATAAAAATCATAAGATATCTTGTCCACGAGACAATGTCTACAAATTGGCATCTACAATTTCTAATGGTTTAAACTTCTATACTATCTCCGAACTCTTCGTTTGTCACTTGTCTTGTAAAATTAGTGTTTTTCTAATGGTTTAAACTTGTAAAACAGAGATGGAACGAACCTATGTGCGCTTCAGTGGTCATTTGAAGACTTTTCAAGAATAAGCAGCTTCTTGTTTTCTCTATTAGGTATGTTTATGTTTGATTCCTATAGCATTGGCTGTATGTTTTGGTAACAAGTCATTTCGATTTTAAGTATATCTAATCATCTTTATTGTTAATGCAAACCCATTTTGATCTTCAATGAAGTGACCTTTCACTATACTGAGCGTATACATTTCTATATTCTCCACAATTGCCTTATCATATTTTTCAAATCAATTTTTTTTCTATCCACACATTTTATGTCTACACGATATTTTTTTTTATAAATGTTAAAATATAAAAATGTATATCAAAGTGGATATAAAATATAGAAAATACAAAATTATAATTTATACTAAGAAAATTATTTTCTTTAAATATCTAAAAATAAAATATAGAGAAATTACATATGAAAAGGTAAAATAAACAATAGTGACATCACCATGTTTCCCCTATCTACAGTTCTTTTGTCTACATTTATTTTATCCACGTTTTATTTATCTATTTTTTTTATTAACAAAATTGTCGTACATACATTTTTGTTTATGTTTAAATCTAAAAAGTGTAAAAATAGGTGTTAAAATATAGAAGAAAATGATGATTTTTAATAACATTTTTATTTTAAACATCAAAAAGGAGTGCAATATATAATAATATAAAGTACACATTAAAATCTCTCCCAAGCACCAACCATCTCCTTCTTCATTTCTCTAATTAAAGTAATCTAGCACAAGGGGAAATTTCGTCCACAAACACTCTCGGGTTCAGTGATTGTACCCCTCCTTCATAATGTGACTCAATTTATAAATAAAGACCAATTATAAAGCGCACTCTATATTTTGGTACGTAAGAAAATTTGTTTTATTTCACCTAATAACCATGAATAAAGAATTTAATTGTCAGCAAGAGAATTACTAATCCATTAAAGTGGTGTAAGTTATTGGTGTAACTCGATTAGGTTATAGATTTAACTGCCCATAGCATGCGTCCAAATAGCCCAACTCGTCACGGACATGATATATGCGGTTTATGAATATATATCCAAATTCGCACCGTATGATTTAGCCGTTTTTCGGGCCAACTCGCAGGTTAGGTTAGCTTCAAACCAAATTATAATGCATACACTTCAAAATAATGCAAACCTTTATTATTATATGAAGGCTGAAGCTGCATCGATCTAAGATGGTGTTGAAGCACCATACTTCCTACAGAAGCCAGATGCAATACTTCATATGATATTTTGATATTACTAGTATGTTGATCACTTGATCATCTTGTTGAAAGAATAAATGAGACCCAATTTTATAATTAATATATGTATCAGTTCTCATAAGAGTTTTACGAAGATTATCACATAATAAACAGATACATAATATTGTGTTGCACAAAAGCTTCATCGGACGTTCGCTTCATTCTTCGGAACCGAAACCAGAATCTCGTGGAAGCTTACGAAATCTCGCTTCCAAAATGTTTCTAAAATATCATTTTTAAAAACACATTGGAAGCTTAAGATTTCATTTTGGAATCACGCTTCTGTTTTTTTTAAAAATAATCTCATAAATAAAAATATAAAATCATATTTTTTGGTTTTATATAAAATCTAAAATTTAATAGTTGATAGAGAAAATAAAAATATTTAAATATTAAAGACCAATATTATAAATTATCTTTATGCATTGGGGTTTTTATTAGAGAAATATCATATATATTCAAATATAATGTGTCAATTATTTATGAAATATTAAAAATACTTAATATAGTAATTTCTTATAAACTTTATTTATGTGTATTTTCACAGTTTTAATGTGAAATTATTTAAAATTACTATAAATGAATAAATGCTTTAGTTTTAATTTGAATCATACATATATATTTTACTCATAAATTTCACATATATATATATATATATATATATATATATATATATACGCTTCCAACACGAATCCGCTTCCTGATTCTTTATAAAATCTTGCTTTTACAACTTAATTAATTGGTTTGGGCTTGAATTGTTCAATCAAATGGTTCTGATTGGCTCTTCTATGTAGCAAAACAACAATACATATAAAAAACTAAATCATCTTAACTAACAGAGAAAAGAGAATCTTCGAGTGACTTATTTGTTTCTCAAATGAGGGTAGAACTAAGATTAATTGTAAAAGTCTGAAACAAATTTGATCTTAGACAAACAGAAACAAGGAGGTGAAATGGTTACATCTTATCGAAACCAGAGCTAGAACATCTCATCACGAACATATTTTTTTCAGCTCATTACATAGATATAGTCATCTGAAACAAGAATAAGAACTTTGACATCTTCACTCGGCTTCATTTGGAATAGTTCACCAACACTCATATCTCACCTTGCCTTTTTTTATGACTAATTTTTGAATTCTCACTAACAATTTGTACGAGATTATACAAAATTAACGTGGATATATCACACCCAACCCGCGGACAACCTATAACCCTCTACGGTCTAATCAGTGCAACCTGCAGATCATATGGGTCCGACTTGCGTAACCCACAATTTTCCTGGAAAGTTTGTGATATGTTCAGATCCGCCCCACAACGGTTTTACTTCGGCTGTGGTCTGTATTGACATCTCTGCATAATAGATAACTGACCCTATCTAATCTCATTTTCTCGATTAGTTTCAATAAGAACCAGACTAACCAATAAAACTAGAAAACTAAATAATCGACCGGTCCCGTTAACCCGGAATCATAGGCCAAATAAAACTTTTTTTTGTTAAACGAAGAGCAACTTCTTTTGCCCAAAAAGTCAAAACCATAAATACAAGAGTAACAAAAATTAACATTAGAATCTATTCTATTAAAACAGAATCATCAGCTATTGATATAAGTGTAGTCCAACTTAAAATATAACTGCATCTAATTGATTATCTAAATATATCACATAACCACCTTGATAAAATAATTTTTTAACTTCCATTTTTGTTCCAAAATTTTCGGATCCAGTTCTGTCAAATACGTATGTTATTAATAAAATAATTTTGTAACTACTTCTCAAATGTATGCATATATTTTAAGATCACCCTTTAAATTTTAAAATATCAGTGATCCACTACTTTCAATATTTCAAACTGTCCACTACCTTACGAAGTCCATAAATAAAAATGATGTCATTTGGAAACAATAATATTGATACAATACTTTAATAAATATTATTTTCACCACAAAAATTAATGGGAATGAACTAAGGCTTAATTAATGTTTTAAAGACAGTCTAGATGTTGAATCTAATTACTTTTATGTCATTGAGTTATTAGATAGACTATGGATAACTATGTCTGTAATTTAATTTATTAACATATAATTATAAATATAACAATATTAAAAATAAAATAAAAACAATGTTTAAAATCATAGCAAATTTTTTAAATTTAAATTATTTATTTTTCATTTCACAAAAAATATAATTTAAACAATTTTTATAACAAGTTAGAGTTACGAAATATAATAAATTGTACAATAATATCACAATTAATAATTATTTACCTATCTAATTCAAACATTGAAATTAAATTTTAATTTAAAAACAATATTTTAAACAAAATTGAATTATATATCGATACCCATAATTTCAACATGCAGCTTCTGGTTTTAGTGGTTTTTGCGGGTTATCAAGTTTTTAATTGATAGATATTTCTTGAAACCGGATTACATATCGAATCACTGGGTTTATAGGTTTGACCACAAATCCGAATTGGATTTAAGACGCTTATTTAAATACAAAAATATTTTAAATAGACAAAATCCTTACAAATTAACAAAAAAAATGTAAAATTATTAATGAAGTTTTACATCATAAATATCCCGCGTTTTCAAGCGCGGATCAAAATATAGTTTATGTTATTAAAACATTATTATTCATATTTTTTATCCGTTTAAATATATAGCCGACTCCTAAATCTTTTAAGTTAGTGATATTGTAATATTTATTATTAATGAAATATAAATTTTTATTATATGATGAGATTTTGGTTTAAGTATATTCAGGTTTCAAATTTTTGGAAGTAGTGATTTAAATCTCATTTAGATATATATAAATTTCGTTTCAGTTCATGTTTTTACGGGTTTAGTTTAGCTTTGACTACCCGTTTAAATCATATAATATTCTATAAACTAAAATATATCTTATAATTTTCCAAATTCAAAAAGAAAAACAAGAGATGACATATAAATTTTATAATACATGAGCAAATACCTAAATTTAACATAAAATTACTTTTATTTAAATCTTTGGTTAAAACCCCAATAAATATTTCAAATATCTCCAGTATTTTAAGCATTTTGGATTATCGTTGCAGTTTTAAAGGGTTTTTGTACAAAAATTTGTAGCCACAAACTTATTTTAAATTATGATTATAGTTTTCCAATTATATCTAAAATTAAAATTCTTAAAATAATGAAGAACAATTAAAACGAAAAAATATACTCGCCCTTTAAAAGGGCGGGTCAAAATCTAGTATCTATTAAATTAGGGTCCTATTTTTATCTACTACTAACAAGTCATAGTGTGACCACTTAAAAAATTAGTTAATATGACATATTTGATTATTTACATTAATAATAAATCAACCCTAAATTTAAATTTTACTTTTTAATTATAACAAAATCTGTTGAGAAAGAATCTAACAAAATCTTACTTAAAATTTTAAATATTTTTTAGAAAATAACACATTAATAAATTGCGTAATTAGTAATATAATATTATTATAAATTAATATTAACTAAGATTTTATTATAAAACAAGAAAATAAAAA
This sequence comes from Moricandia moricandioides, assembly GCA_905132885.1. Taxonomy (NCBI): domain Eukaryota; kingdom Viridiplantae; phylum Streptophyta; class Magnoliopsida; order Brassicales; family Brassicaceae; genus Moricandia; species Moricandia moricandioides. Next base: position 46,533 of record CAJHQQ010003007.1, read on the forward strand.
TTCTATACTGTTTTTTTTAAATTCTATAAATATATTATGAATTATATAAAAATACCAATGTTGCATGAATTAAATATGATAAAATTATATTAAATAGATAATTTAACAACTTTTAAATATCTAAATTTTTTATTTAAATAAATTATCTCTCATCATTAAAATTGGTTAAAATTCGTAGAGTATATAATATTTTTATACAAAATAAATGACTTATATATATATATATATATCTACAACTTTTTATTTAATCTTAAACTCTCAACAATATATTGTTTAAAAATGTTTGTATACAAAAATATAATAGTATATAATAAAATTTAGTTCATATACTATTTAAAAATATGTTATTAGAAAACTATGAAGTTTTAGTAATTCATTTAAAATATTAATGACAAATACAATTTTAATTTTAAATTTATTTTTATTTTAGTTATAACAAAATCTTTTGAGAAATTTTTTTAAAATAGTACCAAAAATTCAAATATTTTATTTATAAAATACTCCATATGTTTCAAAATAATACATGTTTTAAGTTTTTCACACTTTTTAACAAAACACATTAAAAATTTATTAATAATGCATAGTTTTTTGTAATTTTATATTTCCTATATTTCTAAACCAATAAGACTTCAAAAAATGCAATTAATATTTTTGAAAATCACAATTTTTCGTTATTAATTGCAAATAATGCATTGAAAATATAAAAAATACATTATTTTGAAACAAGTTTTTTTTCTAAAATATGTATTTTTTTGTAACAGAGGGAGTAATAGATTAGATGTAGTTAAGAAAAAAATTCATAATTCATTTAATGTTTCAAACTCAAAAATAGTTGTGTAATTTTGCAAAGTTTTCTTGACAAAATATAAAAAAATTGAAAATAAATATTTAAAACTAAAAATAGTAATATTGAAAATTTTACAAAAGATAAAATCATAATAATAAAAAATAATTTTTTGAAATTGAACACGAAAAAACTATTTATATATGTTGTAAAAAATAATGCAAACTAATATTTTGAAGTCTTAATTTTTTAAAAATAAAGCTTAATATCATAACATCCAAAGAATATCATATATCGATAAAATTTACTAAAATAATATGATAGATACTACTATATATAAAATTTATAAAAAAAATAAGGTTATATTATTTAAACAAAATAAATCCAGTAAAATACTAAAATGATATATGTTAAATTATATTTTCTTATACACAAAATGTAAATAGAAATGATCTTAAATATGTTTCTTTTATATAATATAAATAAATAAAATTTAAAATATATTATATGAAAATTTTATAAATTAAAGAAAAAAACATATTATGAAAAAAGTTCTCTATTTGATTATTTCATATGGTTATTTTATTGTATCTAACTCGAAAATATATTAGTAAGTAATAGAAATTAATACAAAGTAAAATGTTTTAAACAAGTCACTATATATTAATAATATTGAATAAGAAATATAAACAGTAATATTATAGATTTACACAATATAAAACACTTAAATAGAAATTATATATTTATAACATTTGTAATAATATCTAATACATTTATGAAATAGAAAAATATCCGCACGTTCGTGCGGGTTAATATCTAGTTTTATATTTAAAGTGAGGAAACAGAAAACAGAGTTTTGATAGAATTCGACTGCAACCATCTCATCTGTAGATCTTGTGACGTATACTTGCAAGCAAAATCCACGGCTACGAATAGAAGCAAGTTAATCCAGATGATTAGGCCTAATCACTAGTCCCCACAGGTCTTCAGCTTTAATCCCTTTAAACATTTTTTTGTTGAAACTTTTTATGCGTTCTGGGACTAGGTTCAGAGCTTTGATCAAAAGAGTATGAGTTAGCTAATAGCAATACTGGCCATTCAGAGCTTTCTGGTACGACGGGGTGAGTAGGAGGAGCTATTACATCAACATCATATATATCCACAGTAAGAGATCGAAGCCTACCAAAGAACTCCTTTGTCACCTCTGACACGAACCGAGACTACGACCAAACTTGCTGGAGGAGGATGGTCCAATTCCCATAAAAGAATGTCAATGAGCATCCTATTACGTCTCGAGGGCTTATCATCCCCTGGAATTTTTTTATATCAATACAATAAGAGAAAAAAAAGTTTGGAGAGGTAAATAGAATAAATTACCTCTAGGAACGAAGTAGATTCTGGAATCCCACGTCCTGTTACGCAGAAACTCACCACCCCAAGTCCCATTCTCCCCATCAACATAAGCCCAAACTGTCGTCCTACCTCTACAACCCATTTTCTTCAAACATGATTCTATTTTTTTATAGATCACATCAACATCGTCCGTTTTGGGCCAAGACAGATGAAAAATTTGACTTTGGACCCTTAAATTTTTTGAATATATATATATATATATAGATTTCCCAAAAAATATTTTAGGTCTCTAAATTCGTAAAAACAAAAAATCTAGTTGAAATCATTTAAAAATCACCTCAAATCTTAAGGGCGGCTAGAAGTGGAATTTACCGGGAATGAAAATCCTCCACGTCCAGGAAGACGCCCTCTATGAGTGTCACACGCTCCGAGAAATCCACGAACTATGATTCGCCCACGGAAAGAATTGGAGACTTTCTCTACTAAATTAGGTTTAAACAATTTCTTTTCTTGAGACTAAAAAAACACAAGTATTATTGCAGATAAATACTTCAAATGGGCCTGAACGCTCCACTGTGTTGTTTTGATTAAGCCCACCAATGGACTAATGTTGTTACATTCTGTGGTACGCGGGCAAGTATCAAAAGTTACATAACCACAAAACAGTAACAACTTAACGCTATGATTTTCTTTTTAATTTTGAGATGACAAAGGTTGCCTAAGGATTATATCATATTAGCTAACATTTAGACCAAAAAAAGATATATCATATTAGCTCGCAGAATTGCAAGAAGTCTATGTTATTCAAGTTGCATAAAATCTACTCAGAAACGATTTTTTTTGATAATATACGAATTTTAATCCTTTTACGTTTTGAAATCTATTTAGTTTGTACTCAGGTCTTTATCTTAGCCATTCCTTAAATTTTCAAAAGATACTTACACAACTAGTATTTTGCGTTCCTTTTTATTTAGTTTCAGTTATTTTGCCTTGGTTGCGTCAAAAGAAGAAGAAGATACTATCTTTAGACTCTTAAAACATTTAAAAAGTGGTAGAGAGCATCGATTCAAAGACAACATGTACTTGTGAGTGAACCATTGGGGTGGGGGTGGGGGTGGGGGAAAGGGCAAGCAAAATGTCTAATCCACTAATAAAAAATGGTCTATAGCCAGTAAAAGTTCGTGACTATATAAAACTTTAGCCACGGAAAACATGACTACGTTTGTAACAAATTTATATTATTACAAATCGTAATGAAAAGCTACAAATTTACCACGATAGTTTCGTGGCTAAAGTATCATGTTTGTTGGACCTGAATCTCTATCCATCCATAAAGGTATTTGGGGTTGGAGAATGTGAATGCTCTCGAACTTGGCGTGGGCTTAAGGTCGAATGCTCGAGAAGTTACTATAGTGCAAAGTTTCTATTTTCAACTTAGAGCTTAAAAATGTGTTTAGGGTTTAAAAATATATTTAAGGTTTAGACTTCAAATAAGCACGAAAAATCGTGGCAAATTGTGGATGTTTTATATATAGTTACAAAAGAAAAATATATTTTGGTGGATTAGCTACGATATTATTCACGATTTACTTCGTAACTACTTTGCAATGAAATATTCGTCCAAAACTATATCTAATCTTAATCATGTTTTTCATGGTAATTTCATAGTTTTATCACGAATTTGATATGAATTGCCAAATTTCTGATTTCATGTTTTTTTCGTTGCTTTTAAAAAATAATCACGAATTTTTTTGTGACTATTTTATAACTATAGCCAAAATCTACTAGTGGATAGATGTGGTCAGCTCGTGCCGTAAGGTATTGCATTGTGTAGTCAACTTCTTGAAGACAAACAAACGCTTTACTCATATACACAGGTGTTCATTAAATAAAGAAAACTAGCAACAAACCTGTTTTACTTAAAAACCTCAATACATAAATTTGTATCTAATCAAACTTTCATCCAAGATGGAATTAAAATGTTTACAATTCCCATTTTGGAGATTAAAACTTAAATTGAGTTCATGGTGAAAAGTATTAGAGCGTCTGCAACTAGACATGTAATCACTACAAGAAAACTAAGCTTTTACTAGGAAAATTTACTAGAAAAATAGTTCCTCGTAAAATTACTACGACTTAACTTCGAGTTTACGAGGAAACCATTTTTCCTCGTAAAATTCTCGTAAACTTACGTGGCTCTTACGAGGAAAATGTCATTTTCCTCGTAAACTCATAGTATCACTTTTCCTCGTAAAGTCCTAGTAATAATTTACTACGAAATTAGGAGGAATGGATTTGTTACTACGAAATTAAGAGGAACTGGATAGAAAATATCGAATTTAAATCAAAAACGTGTTTTGTACCTACTTTTCCTAGCAATTTCCTAGTAAATTCTCAGATTCGAAAATTTCTATAAATACCACCATATGTGATTCATTTGAAACACACCAAAAAAAATCAGCTATAAGCTTGATCAAACACAAAAAAAATGTCCGGTCCGGGAAATATTTTCGAGTTGCAAAAGTCGATGTATTCACACAGAGATAATAACGGGAGGGTGACGAAAGAATTTCTCGAAGGGTTGGAGACGTTTATGCATCAAGCAGATTCTACACCACTCACGCAGGAAAGTGGTAAGATGTTATGTCCTTGTCGGAAATGTTGCAATACCAAATTAGGCCCTCGTGAAAATGTTTGGAAGCATTTAATAAATAGAGGTTTCATGCCATATTATTATATTTGGTATCAACATGGAGAAGATGCTAGTTGTAGGAATGAAGGTAGCAGTAGTAATAGCAATTTTCATATTGAACCGGTTGAGCATTTGCGTAATGAAGGTAGCAGTAGTAATAGCTATTATCACCAAGAGGAACAAATGGTAGATTGTGATAGGGTTCATGATATGGTAGGTGATGCCTTTGTAACTCATGATGATGATGAAGTTGAAGAACCTAACTTAGATGCAAAAAAGTTTTATGAAATGTTAGATGCTGCGAATGAGCCAATTTACAGTGGTTGTAGAGAATGTCTGTCTAAATTATCGTTGGCTGCTAGAATGATGAGTATTAAAACCGATCATAATCTACCTGAAAATTGTATGGATGCATAGGCAGACTTGTTTAAAGAGTATTTGCCAGAAGACAATGTGTCTGTTGAATCTCGAGTAGTGTCTTCCAGATAAGAATTTTACGACCCGGAGTGTAATAATTTGTTTACTATTAATTTTTATATTTTTTAAATTTTTTTTAATGGTGATATTTAATCATTCTCCTATTTACAGGTCGCACCCTCCAGGAAAAGGGGCCGTGATCACTCGATTAAGAGTGCCGGTATTCAACGATGATCCCTAGCAGCCCTGACATCTGAGTCTTATCATCATCAGAATGGCAGAGTCAGCAGCGATGGTCATAGCTGCAGACGTGCGATCGCAACTTCCTTGTCAGTTGTACTTACGAAGCTCACCGATGCATGTGAGCTTACTCTCGACCGATGTCCTTCAGCCATTTATGGCGTTGGAAAAACCCGCATCTGGAAGGAGATGGATTGCGTCAGAGACGAGCAAGACGCGTGAAGGAGTATTCCACAACCCAACAACATCCACCATCACAGTCACATCCCGCTGTCTCAACCACCATATGGAGAGGATCTGCCGAGCACGGTACGACACGAGTTCGTTCAGCAATTTCACGACCAGCATCCGTAGTTTTTTTTATTTTTAATTGTATATTATGAATTTTAAAACTTTTTGTATATTATTTAGTTATTTATAAAATATTTTGTTTTTATTTTTATTTTTATAATTTGATTTTTTTATTTTTAAAAAAATAAAATAATATTTATAATTAATTTTTTTAATAGGGAAAAAACATTTCGAAGCAAAATCCTCGTAAAGAGTTTCCAAGTAATGTCCTCGTAACTGGTTCTAGTAAGTTCCTCGTAATTTATTACTACGATCTTACGAGAAAGCTACTACGAGCTTACGAGGAAAGCCTACGAGGACTTACGAGAAAAGCTAACACGCCTTTACGAGGAAACGTTTCCTCGTAAATCGCTAGGACAGCTTACGAGGAAAAAGGCTTTCCGATGAACGTGTTTAGAAACGCTTCCTCGTTATTTCTAGTAAATGGCCATTTACTAGGAAATAACGAGGAAAACCCGTCCTAGTAATGGACGAGTTTTCTTGTATG
>CAJHQQ010003008.1:0-52831 GCA_905132885.1 Moricandia moricandioides
ATAGCCTTCAAACACTTTCTAATTCATTATATAGCCAATTCCCTATTTTTATGTATCGATGTTGTATTTTATGGGAAATATTGCCGTATTACCCTTCCAGACAACCGCTTCAACCTGCTAAGAAATTAAAGAATAATTAAACTTTAATAGAAATTGAAAGGTTTGTCGTGGCTATTGGACAGTCACACCCACTCGCACAGTAACTTTTATTTGGTAATTTCTGAGAAGTTCAATAGCCACGACACAAACTTTTCACAGCCTCCCAAACCGGCGAGATTTCACCCACCGATCTTTTCACTTCCTACATTCTCGGCAATCTTTTTGTTCCAGTTTCGGTGTGGAGAAGGATTTTGTTGTGACGTCTATTACTCACGTCTCCGGAGTAAACGGCGACAACGGCGAAAGATCTGTACCGGCGAAAAATAAAGAGCCGTCACCGCGGGTGCATCACCAATTCAGATTAACCCTTCCGTTCTTGGATTTTAGGTCTTCAACCTCGGTATGTTCTGGGATTTTACATTTTACTCCAGATCTGAAGGGGTTTGGTATATGGCGGTTTTCCATGTCCGGCTCTATCCACTGTAATTGATGACTATGATTGCGTATTTCGTTATTAGTGGTTCTTTTTAGGGACCCTTTCTTTTACAGTATACCTTGCGGAGTCGTCGCTTTTACCCTGTTATCCAGGGTTTGTGTTGAGTTAGGTGTGAGTTATCGGTTTTGAAAAAATTGTCTAACTTACTATACTATCTCCGCCGTAGCCTTTTAGTCTATACTATTCGAGGGTACTAGTAATTACGTTCTTTACTATCTCGTTCATAGTCTTTCAGTACCTTCTGTGCGGTTTCCCTATGTGCAGTTGGACTGCATGTGTTCTTTTGTAATTTAAGTTGCGTTAATTACTATACTATATATATACCGCTATACTATTCGGGGTCCTTGTAATTCCGTGCCTATACTATATAGTACATCGTATTCCAGTACATTCTGTGCGGTTTCCCCTGTCTGCAGTTGGACTGCATGTGTTGTTTTTTAATCTAAGTTGCGTGATATTACTATACTATATCATATACATTACACCTATTCTATATTTGGTGGTTTACAATTTGTTAACCTATTCTATAGCCTAGTTGATTTTCTACTAGATGTGTTCTCTTTGTAATATAACCTTCCGCTTTCTTACTATATTATCTCGTATCCAGTGAAGATATGGTATTATGTGTCTTGTCAATGTGTTAACTTATTATATACATGGTTACTCTTAAGTTTTTTTTGTGTTTTTATTGCTTATTATATTATCTTCTTCCCTACTAAGCTACTGTATGATGTGTGGTGCGGCTGTGTGATATCTTGTCTATAAATGTATTTTGTAAATCTATTCTATTTGATATATACTATAATATTTTATTTCGTTACATCAACTCTTGGGTGTCCCAATACTATCTTCTCAGTCATTATACTATTACTATTATTTGGGAAAATTATTCTATATACGTAAACATTTTTACATGTATTCTATTTGTATACTATATTCGTGTACTTTATCATTTTTCATCTTTTTTAACAGTTGATTTTATTTTCATTTGTTCATCAGGCTTCAGATGGAAGAACTAGGGATTCCAAGTCGACTGTTTGAAACTGGTTTTGAGCCAACCGGTAGGAAACGGGTTAATAACTATTTCAACCTCCGGTGGATCGAGCTCATCAAGTCTGCATTAGATGATGATCAGTTGGCAATGTTGTATGCGTCACAGTTTGGGAAAGTGTTGCAGATGGGGCCCATACATTCTCTGTAATGTTTGTGCATTACATTCTCTCCCGTCAGGTTGGTCACCGATAAAGAGTTCGAATTGTGGTGGCTCTTTGCTGGCAAGCCAATACGCTATGCAATCCAAGACTTTGCACTTGTCACTGGACTCAATTGTGGTGAAGTCCCAGGACAAAGTTAGTGGTCCATCTAAGAGTACTGGTAGAGGCAAGGCATCGAGCTCCTCCACGTCCATATGGGATTCTCTTTTCGTGGCGAGGATAAGCCTACAGCTAGCTGGATAATGGATCGTCTGATAATGGGAAAAAAATACAAGGATCCTCTCACGCGGTTGCGTTTAGCAATGTTGGTCATTGTAGAAGGTGTATTGTGTCCAACCTGTGGGGCAACGAAAATCAGACCCGAGGTGGTAAGCTTGCTGGAAAATTTGGATGAGTTCCTTCAGTATCCGTGGGGGAGGGAGTCTTTCTTGCTCACTGTGAAGAGTGCTAACGCTCGTGGTGCCGGGCAATATGTTCAAAGACACTTATGGCGATTCAAGGATTCGCACACGCAATGGTCCTCGTAACCGTTATTGCATGTCCCGCGATACTGGGGCAATCTATTGATGTGGATTCTGTAGCATCTGTCTCAGAGCAAAGCAAGGGAATTTTAAGTCGTTTGCTTAATACGAAGATGGCGGTGAATGTTGTATCTGCCAAAACTCTGGATCAGAAGGGGCAGGTACCATTCTTTTATAATACAGTTGGATATTCTGTTTTTGCTTGTTAAAGTCCGAGTTATGGCATGAACATCTTACAATCGGATTTTTGTGAAGCGAAATATAGGTATAGTACACTAAAATAGTATAAAGTTGATATTAAAAGAATGTTAGAATAGAACTCATAATACTCTTCTATTTAATTGCATAAATTTATCGATTGTAACTTCTATTTCAGGCAATTGGTTCGACCTTTCGTTTGTTCAGGACGAAGATGGAGAGTGTTTATATGGTTCCTTGCTAGACAAGTCAGATGATGCTGTCGACAAGATGGTTGCCCTAATTACTGAGGACTACCCATTTGAGCACAACTCTTGGCCTGGTGGAGTTAAAGCAGACGCATTGAAGCTCAAAAAATGTCAACAACATCCATCAGAATCAAGCGCAGAGAATATATTGAAGGAAATGGATACAAAAAAATCGCAACCAGAGTGGGGTAGATAGCGGAGTACGCAATCCGGAACCCAATCGTCAATCACCGCGTTCAAATGATGAAGATACCACTTTTGGCCGTACTTCAGCGGTAGACGTTCCAGCTTTGCTTAGATTAGCTGCTGATGCATATGAGGAACGATTGATGCCGTTGTTCGAAGGCTACGTTTTGAGTTTGAAAGCTTTATTTCGATACCAAAGTTGCCGGCCTAGATACTTCACTTATGGCTGCAACTACATCTATTCGTGAGTTGGAAATTTTTGTGAAAAGCGAGTTTGCCAAGAGGAGTGATTCTTTCAGTAACCAAGCATATGGAGATCCGCTTGGTACATTTACTCCAACGACAAACCCCATCCCCTAACTGGGGTCCTTCTGATAAACTCCAAAATGAAGATGTTAGTGTTTACCCCTCATCTAAATCTGCTAATGAAGACACCCGTGCTGGTAATACACCGGGTCAGAATCAGTCAAAACCCCCGAATCCGTCCGCCGTCATGTCAGATACTCATCCTCCACAATCTGAAGATGATATAGTTGCTGGTGACCAGGTAAGCAATATCCCCCAAATGAGAGTGCAATTGTACATGCTTGTGACTGTTCCATATGTTCAGTTTTTATCTATGTTACACACATACTTTTACATACCATTTTCTTGTAATGAAGTTGGTGTTTTCTTCTTCGAATTCCAGGCCCCCACACACCCACCCGGTTCTGAAGATGCCCAGTCCACTGACGTGCCCTCTGCTGCAAATGCATCAGGTTGCGTAATGGCGGTGTCTACTGCTGCTGAAAGTGTTTCAACTGTAAGCAGCCTTGCAACTTTTAAAAAGCAAATGTTGGTTTTTTTTTTCATCGTCCTGTGGTATTCTATATGTGCATAGGTATTTCTATGTTAAACACTAGTTGTTCCATTCTATATGCTCATTGTCCAATTTTTTCCCAACTATGATCTACAGGCTCCCCACATCCCAGCGACTGTTGGTGATAACATTGTGAGAAATGTAAGCAGTAACACACTGTGTACATTTTTTTAACATATATGCTTATCTTATTTGTACTTTATATTATCATTAACATATCTTCTATTGTTACTTCCACCTAGGACACCGAGGAGGGTGTCAATGAGGATCTTCATCCAAATCTAGCTGAAGCTACTCGGCCATCTAAAGAAGCAAAGGTTCTCTTAGTCCCCACGTTTATTCTAGCAACCACTATAATAAGGTATATTTCATAGCTAATTATTATTCCTATTTTTCAAGGTACGGCGAGGTGGCTCTGAGTCCATTGGTGGGAAACTCGAGGGAACCAGACGGGTGAGTAGACGAAGGCATAACAGCCCGCAGAGATACACCCCAACAGAATACACAATCCGAAAGAAACCGACAAACAAAAGAGGTGGTCGGGGGGTTGAAGGTAAAGTTGTACCTCCGCAACGTCCAAAAAAGGGTCCGGCCTCGCAAACATCCCCACCCCCGCCACCTGCGAAATGTCCTCTGTTTATAGGTGGCTTCGATCCATGTCAGCCTCCAAATCCCACGATCAGAGATAATTTTCTTCAAAAATTGGAAGAGGCCAGGTAAATGTTATTTTCCCCAAACTATTCCATATTTTGAACTGCATCATCTGTGTCATGGATATGTGTCTGTTGCGTGCAGGTCGAAACCTTCAAAAAGCGGGGCCATTCTCCCCATTGCCTCATTACATGAAATTTTTAACTGTCCTGGTGTTTGTAATGCTGAGGTACACATGTCTTTTATTACTATTTGTTACTATCCTGTGATATAGCTCAGCTAAACCCTCCAATAAATGCAGGCTGTTGATCTGGTTCTCCAATTCATACGTAAGAGACGTGATAGTGTTACAGATGCAAGATTTGACTTCATACCTTCAGGTTTCTTTGCTGAGCTAATCAGTAATTACCCAGGGTTTGAGGCAGTTGTATGTAAGTCGGAGTTCAGTTTCTCAGAACCGTTACGTCATCAGTTCATATACCGTCCCCAGTGGTTCACACAAGTTGATTTCCTATACAGTCCAGTTTTTATAAGAAACAACCACTGGGTTGGCGTTATAGTTGATTTGCAAGCGTGGGCAATTTATGTGGTTGACGCCAACCCTGCATTTCCATCTGATTTTGCGTTGCATTCTGTCCTCACCCCAATATCCATTTTATTGCCTCACTTGATATCACGTTATTGTCTAACTACCCGTGCTGATGAACTCAATTTCCTTCCAATGCCCATATCTCGCTTGGATATTCCAATACTTGTTGAGCACCCAGGTATACTTTACAGTTCGAATGTCCATTTTACACACATTTGTATAGCCGTGAATTGTGTCTAAATTGTTTTCGATTTGTATAGGATACTCGGCGGTTACAGCCCTGATGCTCTTAGAGTTGCACGCATCAGGGCATCAGATGAATACTGTCGCATTCACCGAAGAACAAATTCGGATTGCTGCTCAGAATTATGCAATTCAAACCATGGAGGTGTGTAACTTGGGTGAAGACACTGGTGGGGAGTAACTTGTTTGTCTATGGCATCGTTGTTTTTACTGGTTTTATGTATTTCAGTATTTCTCTCGGAATTTTCACTTCCAATGTTTCTACTTTGTTTGAGTAAACAAATGGTGTGATTGTACTATTAACTTATTTCAAGTTTATGGATGTTACTTACTACGTCAGGCTTAGTGTTGACGCTTAGTGTTGATAGCTAACAAACCTATACTTGTCATAATTTCACTTACATGTACTATTCAATATATTTCATCCATATTATTTTGATTGCATTCCTATATATCTCGTTACGAAATTTTTTTTCCTATTCCGTTTTTCTATTCCATATATTTATTTCTTTCTATATAGTTACGCTTTTCTATTTTACATTCTAAACTACTTGTTCTATTCTATTTTTTTTCTCTATTTTATTTGGCTTGTCATACTGTATCTTATCCATAACTGTTACTAGCATTTACTATGTACGATTTGTATTTGGGTTTACTGTTTAATTGTTAGGGTTTAGAGTTCACTATGGAGAATATGATGTGGCGTGCTGTGGTTGAGGTTTATGTGGGATAGTTAGGATGGAAGGGTTCAAGTACTGTATTTTGGTGATCAAACATGGTGATCAATATATTTATACTTTCAATTATATATTCTATTTTATATATATTGTCTATTTTATTTGGGTTGAAGTAGTGTAATTTGGGGTTTAGTGTTATAGCTAACAATCCTATACTTGTTAGCATTGCAATTTCATGTACTATTCTATATATTTTGTTAATTTTTTTTTGGTGTACTTCCTGTAAGCTACCCATTTGGGTTCACTTTTAAGTTGTTAGGGTTTTTAGTTCCCACTTGGCATGTGATGTCGAATGTTCGGGGTTTGTATTAGTTTTTGGGGTTTATTGGTCGTAGGTGCGTTTCCACATATCATTTATGTTAGTACGTAGTATATGGTTATAGAGAATGGCATCATTTCATACATCAAAGAGAATGGCATCATTTCATATATCAAACAACGAAGGCGTAGGTCTGTGTCGGACAACTACCCATTGTTTTTGGTTACAGGGGGCAAAAATAGCTTAATATATACATCCCAAATACACACATATGTGTCTTTTCTGCATATAGGTGTGTATTTGGTTTCAAAAGATTTGTCATCCCCATTGAAGTTCACATAAAAGGTTCGCCTATTTCACATAGTTCCCAAAACAGTGCTTCCATCTTCATTCTTCGACTTCACCCAGTTCACAAAAAAGTTCTTCAAACTGCCTTCTTTTGCCACCTCCTTACTATTACCATATCATATTGGGTTCCGGCATGATGCCTTGTTGTGTCCAGTACGTCCACAACGTTTGCATCGCCTGCTGGAGTGCTGCCCCGATTTCTTCATAGAATAGAAATATTTGATGTCAGTCTCTTTACTATATCCCACTATATACCATTCTATTTATTTTCATTCTATATGGTCTTTAATATAGTTTTCAACCATATGATGCAATTGTATTAAGGTTAATATTATTTACTGTATCTTCTGCTTTAACTAACCTTGAACTCTCCCCGTGAAAGCATGCGGATCTTTCGGGGTCGTCCAGGGGGCCTACGGACCGCGGGGGGGAGCAGGGCACTGGTAGTTCCAGAACCTATTTCCATTCCACCCACAGATGGAACCGGGTAGATTTTGCCAGCAAACCCATTTCTCCAAGTTGGAACATGATACGGGGGGGCAACTAAAGCATCTGTTGGAAACCCCACCTTGGCAGCAACAGCGAGAGCATGACTGCAGGGTATTCCAATTTCTTGGTATTCCCTACAAGAGCATGTCCCAGTACCCAAGTCGACAGTGACGCAAGCCCCCTCGGTATCCTGAACTTGGAACTCCAAATCACCAATATCACGGACCGCCAAAGCAGTGGACAAGTCGTACTTCTCCTCCACGAGTTTGCGTACATTTGGAATAAGGGTTCCAAGCTCCCTATTGGCTTTGGATCTGCGTATTGCTAGCCAGGTCATCACCGTCGTGCGTATATACTCAAACATGGTGATCAATGGATACTCTCTTGCTTCTTTAATCACCGCATTCCATGACTCTGCGATGTTTGAATCCATAATGTTGTACCGTTTCCCTCTAAAATGAGCTCGAGTCCAATGATCAAACCCTACAAATGTATAGTTGGTTGTATTGTTGGATAAACTGATTAAATATAATTATCGTATATGGAATAGATAACGGTTAAATAACATAGTCTTCATACCTATGTCAACCAGGTAGGCCGCACAAGCTAGGTTAATTTTCTGGATTTCGATAAATCTTTTGTTAAATTTAGTCACTGTAAATGCCCGAGCCGCAGCTGACATAAGGTTTGCTACCCTTTTTGTCTTAAATGATGCCTTCACATTTCTCCATAGGTGGACTACACATGCTGCATGATTGGCTTGTTGGTAAATCTACAAGATGTGGAGCTATTAGATGTCTGTGTATTGTGCAAATGGAATGAAACAATTTGTAAGTAGTATAGAAAAATTAGAGTTGATGTGATTCACCTTTCGTAGCCCTGTGTAAATGCTTGAATGTCGATCTGATATGAAAACCAATTCATGTGTGTCATCGACAAAGCTACTCAATTTATGAAAGAACCATTCCCAAGCATCGTCGTTTTCACTATCAACTACAGCAAAAGCTAGGGGAAATATTTGGAAATTCCCATCTTGAGCTGCAGCTGATAGAAGACATCCACCATATTTTCCTTTCAGTGAAGTTCCGTCAACAACAACTACTTTCCTCATTGCCGCATAGCCTGTTATAGAAGGGCCATACGCAACAAAACAGTATTTAAAACGGGAACCCCCTTCAGCATCCTCGGTTTGCTCCAGGTAGCACAACGTCCCTTCATTAGAAGCCTGGAGGAGAGCCAAATATGTTGGAAGCAGTGAGTAGCTTCCCACCATTGTGCCCATGGCATGTTCCATAGCAAGTTCTCTAGCTCGCCAAGCCTTCCAATATGAGACATTCACCTGAAACTCATCTAGCAATATTTTCCTTATTGCTGATGCACTTGGACCCTTCTTAATCCCTACAAAGCGGGATTGCAAAATCTCCCCAATAACCTGAGTTGTTGCCAACTTGTGATAATTTCTTCTCTCATCCACCGTGCAGGTGTGGTTGAGGTTTGCTTGACGGACCTGGAAGTTCCCAGTCTCATCTAACAACACTGCATATACGCGCCATGGACAAGACTTCCCAACACATTCGGCAAGAAGTAACGAAGGGCTAGATCTTGTGGTCTTGAAATGAAACTTTCTATTTATTGCATAGATTGCAAGCTTTATTTTGCAATCCGTCTTTGATTTGAATACCCGGCCAACAAAGATTCCATCTCCTTCGTAGTGAACGTCAGACAATGCAGTGTCCACCCCTACAATAACCATAACAAGATAGGCATGTTATTTATTTTATTTTGCATTGTAACTATACTATCTCAAATAGAATATATTCTATTCCATCTACATAATGGTATACTATATTTTAAGTGAAGCCTATTCTATTGGTTAACAGATCACCCGTACCTGTTCCTTTTCGATCATTGTAAACTGGTGGTGCATCTCTGCCAAATAATGCTGGATTATTAGGGTCGTTTAGCATATCAAACAATGCTTGGTCGAACTTTCCCCAATGTAGTCCTTCCTGAGCACTAGCCGGTTCCATTTCTTCATCCGTTGAGGGGTACGCAATCTCATCATTAGCTGTGTCTGGTACGCCTGGAATGCCGAATATTAAACGCCTCCGTACTGGCCGACTTCCACCTTCGTTTTCTGCTACTGTGCTGCGTAGAACAGGGACGACCATATCATCATCTGAGTCTGAGGTAGAGTCCGATGTTGTGTCTTCATCGGCGACCATTTTCTTCTTCCCCTTATCTGTTGATCCACGTGTGGGGCTGAGCAGACGAATTGTATCATCACGTTCACGGATTTCTATTCCATTCCGTCCATGTGGAAAGGTACGCCGTTGTCGCAGTCCTATACTGTTTCGCGTGGGTGGATTAGAACTTTCTCTTGCTTTTCTGCCAAGGGTTGTGCTCTTTCCGGTTAGTGGTGGGACGGTTAAAGGAGTCTCTGAAAGTGCAAACACATGTAAATCTTCATCTACTATGTCATCATCCGCTCCCGGGCCTACACGGTCTCCCCTGGCTGCGTGCGTTCCCGGTTCCGGTTCACCGTCATTGCTTACACGGTTTGTATTTCCGTCGTCATGGCGAACAATCGCAACAAATAGATTCACCTCCTCTATGGATCGCCTCATTTCGATAAAGACTCCAACTTCTGTGTCATCGGTAATATATTGGGGCATATCGAACTCACCATCATCTAGCGTAATCCATTCTGGGTATTGATACGAGAGTTTAAGTGTGATATTTCGGGCGGTTAGTTGTAGGCGTTCCCTCACCGCCGTTATTAACTCCATCAGTGTCATACCGGTATGTAGCCGAATGTAGTTGTCGCTTTTCCCTAATATGTCAGGTTCAAAAATCCATTTCTTATCTGGGTCACGATCCCACGTGCCGGGGACCACCAACACCATATCTTGCCCTGTCATCTGCAAATACCGACCAAACACAGACTTTACTATCTCAGATCTAGATGGAGTACTTCATTCTATTCTATACCTATAGTATCCTATACGCTACATAGGATAACACACATTTTACAATTTAACGCCATTTTTTTCACTCTGATATGTCGAAATTACCTGCTCAAATCGGCTCAGCATTAACTTCTTCGGATCATTCACCTTCTTCCTTCTTTTGGTTCTTCTTTCGTCACAGATAGACTTACTGTCAGTAGTAAATGGAATACACCATTTATTGCCAATGCCTGCAATTCTTATCCACATATTTTCTTCCAATAGTTAAACGTATGCGGTAAATACGTCTGTCACGTGTATCCCTATCTGATTTACAAACTTTACAGTGCGTTCTTAATCGTGTCCATACGTTAATTAGTCGACGTCATCTCTCCCGTAAATCATACCTTAATTACGGGACACTGCTATTTCTTTTTTTGCTTTTCGTAACCGGCCACTTGTTTCCCATGAGGGTAGAACCGGAGCAAATGACACTTAAATGTTACGCACTTCATTCTGTCAAAATCAATGCTATTCCTTTAATTTTCGTTTTCATTTCCGTTATTAAGCAAATTAACCCTTATATATATCCGTTATTCGATTTTCGCTCGTGGATCAAAACGACATCGCATTACGAGGATTAACACAAACTGGTAAAGGCAATTACTTTATGTTACTAGTGAAAGTGCTAAGTCTAATGAGGTTTTAATGAAAGTGATGCCACTTTGGCGTTCGTATCTCTCTTTTTAATCTTTTTGATTAAAAGAAAGTTAAGAACGTAATGAATAAAACTCTTTTGATAAACTCACGGGGGAATAGCGTTTGGAATATCACAGACGAATCAAAAAGCGATTGGTAAGAAGCACGTTCTTTGTTGGATTTTAATCCCTAAAAAAGAGAAACTTTTAGGCATAGACGAATCTTCTTGTCGTTCAGTTTGTCATTTTTTGGATAGTAGTCTTTTAAAACATTATAAGATGTCAAGACCATAACTTTATGCTATTCCCAAAGATGAAATTAAAAAAAAAAACTTTTTATTTGCCTAGCTATCTGGCATCCATACACATTAGTTAGTATATTAAAGAATCTCCATTTTAAAGGTTTTCAAGGGATACTCAACTTTAAAATACGAATACGAATAGCACTAGGTCCAAGCATGGCCCTCTAATAGCATGTTCTAGTGGAGCAGTGGAACAAAGGCCAAATCAAAAAATAAAAAAATTATTACAATTCTTTTTTTAAAATACATAAATTTGGTTAAAATTTTCAAAATTTTAGATATACTATTAAATTTATAGCTTATAATTTGAAGAGAAACCTCAAATATATACAGACAAAACTATTAAATTTTAAAACTATTTCATTACATCTTTAAATATATAGTTAATATTTATTTGACAGGGCTTTAATACAATTTGAAACGATTTTGGATCTAAGAAACGAGTCAAATTCGTTCTATATAACGAACTCTTCTATAGAATTAAAAATTTACGTCTAAAAATAAATGTATAGAATTTTCAAAAAATGTTCAATCACATTCATCCAAGTAAAATTTATGGATTATCCACAAGACCACAAATTTATTATTTATGCTAAATATATTTCATATATATGCTTTAGATTATTTTTTTAATAACATTAATTATATTATAAAATAAATGTATACTTTGAAATAAAATAATATTTTTTGAAAAAATGTTAAATAATTCAATCAAAAAGACCTTTTGCAACTAGAGTTGCGTTTTTAAGGAGAAGAAATCGAAATCAATAGATATACTTCACTTTAGAAATTTATCGTAGAGAAAACCATGTTCCATGGCCTTTTGATAGGCTGATGACTGTTGATGTTTTATGTTGGTGATGTGATTTCGAATTTGCTTATCTATGATTATTATAAGAACCGAAGCTGATTAAGCTCTTCCCCAAATCTTCTGCCATTGTGTTCCTTCCAAACAGCTTATAATGTTGCCTGAAACACATACCTTAACAGGAATAATTCAGTGTTGCTACGCTTTGTAGTAAGGAGGAGGACAATCTCTTCCCACACGTGAGTGTAAGCCGTGAATAGTAACTTGTTGGTGAGGTTCTTCCAGGTCTCCTCTGAGTATCGACATTGATAAAACAGGTGATTACGGATGTCTCGACTGGTCGTACATAATTTACACATAGTCATAGATCCCCCATTCCATTGAGAAATTCTATCACCTATTGTGGGTGGCAATCCAAGTATGAAAGGAGTACTTTATGATATATATATATATATATATATGATTTATTGTTAAACTTGAATACATAATAATAATGTATATTTAAAAGAGAAATATATTTGGATATCTCTAAAAATTTTTTTATCACAAACATAGTTTTTAAAGATTAAAATGACCAAAATGTTTCATTAAATAGGTAAATATATATTTATACCGTTAGGGTTAACTAATATATATTTAGGTTTAGATTTAAATGGTGAGATTTTGGGAATGAAATTTAAATTTAAAAATAAAAATAAAAAATATTAATTTTTTTTAATTTAAAATAGTTTCAAAAAGCAATTGAGAATTACTATGATTTTAGTTAAGTACTCTGAAATCTCATATAAAAACTTGAGATTTAGATTTCTATTTTTAACTAAACACTATATCAAAACCCTATATACTGCTAGAAAGATCATAAATCTACTATTTAAACTTTTTCTAATAGCAGTAATTTTGAAAATACTTTATCAAATAACAAATTCAATAACAATAATTTTTTAAAAAAATATATGTTATTTTTAAGGAAATCACCTCAAAATTCTAACTGAATATACCACCAAAGTTGGATAACTAATTTTGTTCTAAGTAGAATGTTATGTGAATAACACTAATGTTTTACTTTGATCTTAATTAGAGTTGACGTGTGATGACTTTTAAATTAGCATTCTTTGAATCTTTTTTGCGGTAAGAAAATGAATCTATTTTTTCTAACACATTTTTTTTTTATTTTATGTAATTTACAATATAAAAATGAAAATAATTCCAAAAGTAAAACAACAATACATGTATAATGTAATCAGTTTCCAAAACCGTGTATGTACACAACAAGAGCCAAAGAAAGGCCATCTCTCAAATAACCACCTTCTTGAAGTCTCTCAAGACATATCATCACCGCCCTTCTAAAATAGAACTATTCCATGAAGAAAGAGACACAGACAAAGACTGATGTCTGACCTGCTCTATGGTCGGATGTGACGAGCTCTCATACAAAAAGTCTCCCGAGCTTCCCCAAGATCCAACCTTCTTCAACATCCATGACTCAACATCTTCACTGCTCACTGCCTCAAATATCTCAGCCTTCTCACCTTCAAACACTTGAACCACTTGTCTCATAGACGGTCTCTTCCCCGGATCAGGATGTGCACAAAGCAAACCAAGCTGCAAAACTCTCTCTGCCTCATCACTAACTTGTGTCATCACCACCATCCTAGGATCAAGTCCTCTCTGAATCTCACCCTTCTCCAACAACTCCCAAACCCACGCCATCAACGGTTTCTTCCCTTCTTCAATAGGTCTCCTCCCACACATTACTTCAAGAACTAGCACACCGTATGCGAAAACATCGGTTTGTGTTGAGGCACGCCCTGTCTTAACCACTTCAGGAGCTAAATAACCAGCTGTACCAACAACCCTTGTTGTCCTAATGGCTTGCTCATGTCCATGTACCCTAGCTAAACCAAAATCACTCAGCCTAGGGATCATATCACGGTCAAGCAACACGTTACTAGCTTTTATATCTCTATGTAACACCTTAGAGTCCCATCCTTCATGTAAATACAATATCCCTGAAGCTACACCTTTCAGAATATTGATCCTCTCTTCACAGCTAAGCACATGTTTCTTCTCATCATCATCATCCTCGAAGATCCACCGGTCTAAGCTTCCATTCTCCATGTAATCATACACCAACATGAAACTACCAACCTCTTTCTTACACCAACCTCTTAAAGAAACCAAGTTCCTGTGTTTTAACCGACCAAGACTCGAGATCTCAGCTACAAACTCTCTCATCCCATCGCTACTCTCCTGCGAAATCCGCTTCACAGCAACTTCTACAGATCCTCCTTGCAACAATCCTTTATACACTTTCCCATTCCCACCAACACCAATCACATTCTTCTCATCAAACCCTTTAGTACCTGACTCAATCTCCTCATAGGAGATCCTATGAGGCCAATACTCCATCTCCCAATCCTCCATCAACGCTCTCTTCCTCGCTCTCTCCATCCTCTTTCTCACCACAACAAACGTAACAAAACCCACCAAAGAAACCACCAATAAACAGATCAATGCCAATACAGACACAAACCATGTCTTCTTGAGGATTGAGTCTTTAGGTATAACAAACGAAGGCAAACCAGTTGTGATCAAACTATCACTCAAAGAGAAGTTAGTGTTACTAAAACTCCAAGCTAACACCTTATGACTCTGAACCAATCTACCTGTAGCTGCAGTGAACCCAACAAACATCTCATCCTCCATAACTCCAGAGAGATTCAGAAACTTGCTAAGCAAGGGAGTCTTAGGTCGGATCTTACCAGCGAGCTGTATAGTAACGTTGACTATAGAATCTTTATAATCAATCCAAACCTGATAGTTTCTTCCATTGTTAAGCTTCAAGGGCTTAAACACAGGACTCTCATCTTCCGACCAGAACCCAGACGTGTTTGAAAAGACAGAGTTAAGCGAGTTTAAATCGATTCCGACATGGTTAGCATCGATGTCGTCGAACTCTTGATTAGCGAAGACATCGAACTCAACACCGAAGACGTGGTTGGTCGGGTCGCCGTTGTTTGTCAAGTTGAAGAGACCCAAGTGCTGAGCGGAGCTGGTTCCGTTGATTCCGATGGAGGGTGCGAAGAGGAAGACGATGCCGTGGCCGGAGAGGACGGCGTTTTTGGAAGGAGCCATGGCGAAGATGAAGGAAGTGGAGAAAGGAAGAACAGAGGAAGTTGTTGGGTGTTTTGTAGGGATGATGGTGTTGTACAAAGCGCGACCAGTTGAGTAAGATGTTTGGTTGGTCAAGGTGAGGACTTTGGATTCGATTGTCGCGTTTCCGAAGAGGGAGAGATGGGAGGAGGAGGAGGAGGAGTCATCGAAGCCGTTGAAGAGGAAATCGACGGCGGAGATTGGGGTTAGGGGAGGGATGAGGAAGAGGGTAAGGAGAAAGAGAGGAGCTTTCATGGCGGAGGAAGAAGAGGAAGAAGCTACGCATGAGGTTAAGTGTCATACTTGGGGATTGTTAATGGCTTTTTGAGGATTATTAAAGACAGTTGTTGGAAGGGAAAGTTGAAAGCTTTGCATGAAAGGTTTTTATTTTGCATTTTTTATTCACCGTTACTGTTTGGTTTAGTCAAAGTTTATGACTTGTTGGGGTTAAGTTTCTTGTACTTGGTTGTACTCCTGATCTGAAAGTTATATATGGAGTAATTTAATACGAAGTAAAGACTTTTGCAAATTTCCTCTTTGACCAAAAGAGACGTAATGTCCTAAAGCTCAACTACAATTAGAGGTGGGATGGACCCGGATATCCGAGAAATCTAGAGATATTGGGATCCGAGAAATCTAGAGATATCGGGATCCGAATCTAGATTTGTTCAGAAGTTCAATATAGAAGGTAACTTCAAATTCGTAAACACAAAATCCAAGATCCGGATCCCGATATCTCTAGATTTGTCGGATTTGTAGTATTCAGATCTGAATTCATGCCTTCTGGATATCTAGACTTTGAATATATATCTTGGTATTGTGATATCCGCGCATATTCAGATATGTAAAAATAATTAAAGATATTTTAAAAATACAAATTTTTTAAAATAATACATAAATTTAATATTTATACAAATTTTATAAATATATATATGATATATAATCTTATTAAAATATAATATTATAAAAATTATTTTATGTATAAATATCAATATGTCAAATATAATTATTAATAAAATTAAAAATTTAATATATTTTTAAAAAGTGGATTTGGATATCCAAACTTGAAAATTAAGATATTTGGATTTGAATCTGGTTCGGACGGATCTGAAATTTTACTATCCGAACATTCTATTTTCAGGGCGGATTTCAGATAGGATCCGGATCTCGGATAATAAATCTATGGTCTAACTACAATAGGCAAAATTGAGAAGGAAAACTTTTAGATAAAACTAATATTTGTATATGATTAAATGATGTAGTTTGGATTTAGAAGTTGATAACAAACTAAAATCTCATTTAAAAATAATAATAATCAATTTAATAGTTTGTCCATGATGTATTGAAATTTAGATTTTGTGTTTACGAATTGGAAGTTACCTTCTATATTGAACTTCTGGTCTCATTGTTATATATTAGTAATTTAGTACCAAGAGAAGACTTTTGCAAGAGCATCATTATCAGTATATATTTTCTAAAATTCTAATATAATTTTCATTTTATTATTAAATTATAAAAGTAGAAAAGCTAAGTCAATGAGATTAAAATACTTTGTTATAGAGTATTTAATCAAAGCTTTTCATATAAGAACAATTTTTTACCATTTCTCTTTCTCTTTTTTAAAGATATTTAATCAAAACTTTTCATATAACAACAATTTTTTACCATTTCTCTTTCTCTTTTTTAAAGATATTTAAATTATCATATTATTGAGATCATGATGACTAATGCTCTAGGCGGAAGTTTAGCGCTGTCACCTATACCGATTTTTAGGATTGTGGTTAATAATTTAATTACATGTGAACTATAGTATTTAATATTCATCATACGTGGATTTATTAAGAATTTTTTATTGTCCAAAAATAAATACATAAAATATATCTGAGATAAGTGGGTATTTTAGTAGCTATGAAAACGAAAGGGTCAAAACACTCAAAAACTTTATGTGAATTAAAACAAAATAACTTGAGCGTGAAGTGGTTTTTTCAAGTTCACACAGTTAAAATAGTGGGAAAAGAGGCGAAGCCCGGCGTCTAATGACTTATGACGCCGCCAGAATGTTCTTGGTCAACACGTATTTGCCTTTAACACGAAATAATTAGTAGTATCTTATTTGGTTTAATTTAGAATAATGAAATCTGTCAATTATTGGATATATAATAAAAGAATATATACAAAATCTAATCTATTAAAACTGAAGTACAAATAAGAAATAATCCTTGACTTTACCTAATATTTACAAAAAATACCATTGATACTATTTTTGCATCCAAAACATCTAAACATTGATTATTAACAAGAAAAAAAAATTGGGTTAAGCCCATTAACAACATTTATCATTGAAATTTGAGATTTCATAAAAAAATGTATATATATATATATAATTAAATTAGTTTTATTTTTTGTAAATATGGGTGTTTGTTTTAATGGATGAAGTACATTTTGGTACTGTTTAAAAACATGAATAACACTATGATTGAAAATTGTTTGAACACACGGATAGTAGTATAAAAAAAATACTTCTTTTTATTTACAAATTTAACCTTTGCATTTACAATAAATTAAGTAATTCATTTTTGTATATCTTTTTTTATTTACAGATATTGGCACTGCATTTAAAACAAATTTAAATTAAATAATTACAATTCTAAAGTTTTTCTAACTAAATCGATATCATATATTGACCATTAAATTTTTTTAGCATGTTGTTTCATTGTAAAATAAAATTAATAAAAAAACAACATGTTAATATATGGATAGTACAATTACATCAAATTGCATCAAGTTATAAATTTTTAATATAATATTATGTACAAATTAAAAACTATTATCAAACATACATATTATAATATAATATATTATACTCTATATTTAAATTTCAAAACATAATAACTATACATCAGATTTTTTATAAAATTAGCGGTTTGTGAGTTACGTTCAACATAAGTTAAAACAAAACACCCGCGATAAAATATTTGATTGATTTACAAAAAATAAAACTAATTTAATTCTATATATATATTTAATATGGATGCGAGGATATGAATAAAACTTAATTAAATTTTAAATATTTTAATATCCTGATCTAGATATTCAGACCTAAATTTTTCTATCCGAATTCGTACTTGGATCAGGTAGAATCCGTAAAATTACTATCAGGATCCCAAAATATCCGTTTTTTGAAGCGGATGGGATCTCAGATCGGATAACGAATATCGAATATTAAGTTTCATTCATATATACAGTTATATCAAACAAATTTCTTAAAATATTTGACATTCATAAAATAATATCCGTGCGGGCGTGCGGGTCAAAGACTAGTATGAATTAAAAATACAGCTGTAATACAGAAAATATTGTTGTACGAAAGTACAGCTAGAGATGTTAAAAAAGAAAAAGATGACATGCTAAAAAGAATATAGGTTCAATTATATACTGGTAAACATATAAATAATATTAATATGTAACTGGTGATGATTGATAAATGACGAGTGATGTTAATCTTTTATTGTTTCAACAGAGGCGATACTAATCATGTAGATTTCGAATTCGAAAAGTTAACTTGATGGAACTGTATCAATGTATACCATAATAGTTAGTAGAAAATAAACTCCAAGCACCACGTGTGGTTTTGTTGATTATTGTATTTTTTGCTTTAGAAATATGTTGGATTGTAAAATTTAGGAAGAATTTTCTACTTTGCTAAAATTCCTCCATGTGACAGTGATGTTAATCTGAATAACAAAAGCTTTGGTATATTATTTAGGGGGTGTTAGATAAGATTTTAAATTTTTTGATTCAGTTGACAATTTAAGATACATAATTTATCTATAAATCTTAAAATCCTTATCAACTTATTTATAAAATCAACAAATATCATTTGATTTCTATAACAGCATTGAACTCCATTTAAAATGGATTCTATTGTAAATTTTGGGAAGAATTTTCTACATTGCTAAAACTCCTCCATGTGACAGTGATGTTAATCTGAATACCGAAAGCTTTGATATATTATTTAGAGCATTTCCATTCTCACTCTATAATTTACTTCATTTTACTTAAGAATAAAATGAAAAATTGAGTAATGAGTAAAAAATAAAAACATTACTCTATTTATAGAGTAATATTTATTTTTTGTTCATAACTCTATTTTCCACTATATTTTAGAGTAAATTATTGAGTGTGGATGGAGATACCCTTAGATACGATTTTTTATTTTCTAAAATGTAAGTTTTTTTTTCAAAAGAATATTAACATTATAGAATCGAGAAAACACGATTGTAGAATATCTCCCGTCAACAAATAAAAAAACAGTAAAAATATACATTGGTAAAAGATGTGGAGGAAAATGGAGGAAAACAAATATTTGGATCATATAAAAGAGTTTGAAATAGGTTAATCCATAGGTGAAACAATGGAAAATAGCAGATTTTAGACTTAGAGGAAGAACCGATGGCTGAAAGATGACTGCAGACTTGACCAAAAATATTTAAAGTGAGACTTTGTCATCAATTTCATCTTCTGGTGTAAAAACAAAATCAAAATCTCCTTCCACTGATTCACCAATTATCTCACTATTATCAATGCCTGATTTTGTCATCTCTGATCTTTTTAATCTTCACATCTCTTTCACGTGAACATTAAGTAGTTATTTTGGTTTGTTCATGGCGTTTTCTCTCTCTCTAAATATAATTTTCTGGCAAGCGAAAGTCAATGTGGGCGTCGTAATGTTATTGGCTTCTTTCCTGTGCAGCATGTGTCCGGCTTTTGTCTTCCATCGGTAATCTCTATCCGGAGCTAGGTTCAGTTTTAAATTATTTTGTAAATATTTAAAAATTAATTAAATTTATTTTCATCAAAAAAAATAAAAATATTTTTGTAAATTAGGTATCAATGGTAAAATTGTAATTTTCCTTTGTTTTTATCATAATTATTGATAAAATATCCAATTAAATGTTACAAAAACAGATTTTATATTCTCAAAAATTTTAAAATAATAAAAATAAAAAAATATAAATTTATTTATTTACAATATATATAAGAAATAAATTTTACATTTGGTCTAATAAAATAAAAATATATTAACATATATTAAAATCAAATAAATATTATATTATATTAAATTTTAGAATCTATTTGTATCGGTTGAAAAGCGGATAAACACCTAATAAATGATATAAATGAAAAAATGCACCCGTCGAACTCTAGTTCACATCTTATAATAATAAGTAAAGGAGTGGGATCCAACTTGAGTTGCCGCAACAAGTGAGAGCCCATGACGGAATCTCCAACTTGCTCGAGACATCCAACCGTCCATCTCTAGAATCGTTTTAACAATCCAACGGCTCTTAAAGTCCCCAAATTATTAAATAATGCATCTTATTGTTGATGGAATCTTTAAGGTTTAAAGGCTTTTTATAATCATAGTGGGCCCATCTTATAACCAATAATAGCCTCTTCTCTCTCCTCACTCTCACATATCACAACACATAGAAACAAAGAGAGAGATGGAGCGGTCGCTGCTTCAATGGAGATTACTGCCTCTTCTCGCTCTCATCGCTTCTTTTCTCTCCGTCTTCTTCGCTTCTCGCTCTTACCAGGTCTGTCTGTTTCTTTTCTTTTTTGTCTCTATCTCTATTGTCTGATTCACGTTAGAGTAGCCGTCAAAAATGGCGGTTCTGTTTTTTTCTCTTATCACTCTGTTTCTAACTGATTCCGATGTTTTTTTGCAGACGAATCAAGGGAACAAGTGTAGTCTTCTTCCTCATGATCACTTTTGGATCTCAAGTAAACGCATCGTCACGCCACATGGTCTCATCTCTGGTTCTGGTAAGTTGATCAAGCACGTTAGAGCAATCAATCTTCAGACACGATTTTGAATTAGGATTAGGCCGTAGACAAAAACACCAGTTTTCAATATACTTTGATTTAATGTCTTCTCAAGATTAAGAACCTTAGAGCAATCAATCTTCAGACATGATTATGATTATGATTAGGACGTAAGGGGGCTGTTTGAGAAAACAAAGCACTTGTTTCCATGGTTCTAAAAATCTGTATAGGCAGTGCCTAGGCGAGCAAATTCCTTCTAACCGAAACGATTTTCTTAAAATCTAGATTTATACGATTTAAATAGCTAAAATGGTTTATATCAGTTTAAATTAGTATAAATATGTTAAATCAAGTAATAATGTTAGTAAATAATTTACAAATTTGTCTAATTTATTTTATTTTGTATATAATATTTTTGATAATTCATTGAAATAATTTTGTAATTAAACCCAAAAACTAAAGTATTTTATGTAAATGTTAAATCTATTTTTATAATTGCCTGATTCTCTATATACTTTGATTTGATGTCTGATCGTTACGGGTGCAGTGGAAGTGAACGGAGGCGTTATTGTGTCGGTGGTGAAGGAGGAAGATTGGTTTAAGAAACAAAGGAGTCGAGTGGAAGTGATTGACTATGGAGAAGCTGTCATCATGCCTGGTCTTGTTGATGTGTGAGTTGATCTTAAACCAATAACAAGGACTCGGTTCTGTCTAGTTTTCTGCTTTTGTCCTAAAATCTTGGAGCCTTACTTACACCTGTTGTTCTCCTTTTTTTAAATTTTTTTGGTAAAGGCATGCACATCTTGATGATCCTGGGAGAAGTGAATGGGAAGGGTTTCCTTCTGGGACAAAGGCCGCTGCTGCTGGTAATCAAATCTCTTTCTCTTAGTTTTATTTTCGGCACTGGAACACTGGATCTTTGTTTGAAACGAACAGTGCAGTTAGTTGCAAGAGTGTCCTGTTTTGTCTCTTTGGTTACTTTCTTCAAGTTCTTGATATTGTATATTATCTGTCAGGGGGTATTACCACATTGATTGACATGCCCTTAAACAGTGACCCTTCAACTGTATCACCTGAAACTTTGAAACTCAAGGTAAGCAAGTCTCTTTAGTTTAGCAAGCCTCTTTAGTTTTTTAGTTCTAATATTGACACTTGACACTATGCATACATGCATCATTGTTTGTCTGTGCTTTTACAGATTGAAGCTGCCAAAAATAGAATACTTGTAGATGTTGGTAAACACTCTTTGCTATCAATCCTTACCACATTTGT
This sequence comes from Moricandia moricandioides, assembly GCA_905132885.1. Classification (NCBI taxonomy): domain Eukaryota; kingdom Viridiplantae; phylum Streptophyta; class Magnoliopsida; order Brassicales; family Brassicaceae; genus Moricandia; species Moricandia moricandioides. Next base: position 22,148 of record CAJHQQ010003008.1, read on the forward strand.
TGATTACAGAGAAAAAAAAACGCGTTCCTAAATCTCTTTTTGTCTGTGTTTCTCCAGGTTTCTGGGGTGGTTTGGTGCCTGATAATGCACTCAATTCAAGTGCTCTTGCGTCTCTCTTAGACGCTGGAGTTCTTGGTCTCAAGGTATATAACATTCCTATGAAACTTTTTGCTTCTTCTGCTATGCCGGTTGCTTCTTATCTGTCTAACATGACTTCTCTCAATCTTTGTTCAGTCTTTTATGTGTCCTTCAGGGATCAATGATTTCCCAATGACAAACATCACTCATATAAAGGTTTTGTTTCTTGAGTCAATAATGATCATTTCGCATGATTCAGGAATTATTACAATATATGGCTGATGGGCTCTTCTCCTATCTATGTTATATGTTTCTGCAGGAAGGTCTTTTAGTATTAGCTAAATACAAACGACCATTGCTTGTACACGCAGAGGTCGAAATGGATTCAGAGTTTGATGATGACACCGACAATGATCCTCGTTCTTACCTGACTTATCTAAAAACCAGGCCAACTTCATGGTGAGTCTCTGCTGCATTCTTTCGCTCAACATTGGTCATTGTACCTAAAACGAATCTTTATTCGAGCAACTAGGGAGGAGGGAGCAATCAAAAACTTATTATCGGTTACTGAGAATACAAGGATTGGTGGTTCTGCACAAGGAGCACATGTTCATATTGTTCATCTATCTGATGCCACTTCTTCCTTGGATTTGATAAAGGTACTTAGGACTTGGAGAAGTTAAAGCAGCATCACTTAGGTGCTCCTAATTGCTAAAATTTGGTTGAATTTTGAAGGAAGCAAAAGGCAAAGGAGACAGTGTTACCGTTGAAACATGTCCACATTACCTAGCTTTCTCAGCTGAAGAGATTCCAGAAGGTGATACTCGTTTCAAATGCTCCCCGCCTATACGCCATGCAGCCAATAGAGAAAAGTTGTGGGAAGCTATGATGGTATAGTAACCTTCTGTCATTATATATACCTCACGTTCTTGTTTTTTGAATCTTTTGATTTTTGGTTTAGGAAGGAGATATTGATATGTTGAGCTCTGATCATTCACCAACAAAGCCTGAACTCAAACTTTTGAATGATGGTAACTTCTTGAAAGCATGGGGTGGGATATCGTCTTTACAGGTTTGTCACAAGTCTTTAACTATGGATTGTAATACATACACGATATTTGAGAAGACAAAACAAAATAAAACTCATGGAAACTTTGTCTTGGGAGCAAACTGCAGTTTGTTCTTCCAGTAACATGGTCTTGCGGAAGAAAGTATGGAGTGACTCTCGAGCAGGTAGCTTCTTGGTGGAGCGATAGGCCTTCTAAACTCGCTGGACTACACTCTAAGGTACCTCACAAACTTCAGTATCCTTTAGACCTCTACTAGTCACAACATGTATGTATTTGTTGAGAAAAATGGTTGTGTGGTGGTCTTTAAATTACAGGGAGCTATTGCGGTTGGGAAACATGCGGATATTGTCGTGTGGGAACCTGAAGTCGAGTTTGATCTCGATGAAGACCATCCTATTCACTTCAAACACCCTGTATGTACAATTTTTTTTTTTTAAACCAGAAAGATGATAAACTAGAGCATATGGTAAAACTTAAAAAAAACAAATGTCTAACCGTGGTGTTATGTTTGCTTTTTGTGTGTTGACAACAGAGCATCTCAGCGTATTTGGGAAGAAAGTTATCAGGTAAAGTGGTTTCAACATTTGTAAGAGGAAACTTGGTGTTTGGAGAAAGCAAGCATGCTTCTGATGCCTGTGGTTCTCTGCTACTCGCATCTTGAGACTGAAAAGAGATGGAAAGGGGTCTTATTCAGCACTATTGTTACAAATGTAAATAGGCGTAAATTATCAGTGGTCTTTGAAAGAAATAAGTCTCTTGTTCTAAGATTGGTTATGTTGGTATTGTGACAGTATAGACTCTCAGAGAAGCTTGTTGCAAAACTTTACCCTTTTATGGAAGTGACTCAACAGATTTGTTGTAATGACTTTGGTTCTGTTTAATGTAAATAACTGATTCTCATTAGATCTTTAACTTGGCTTCCCTACAGGTGAGATGATTGTGGCTTCTTATTAATTCTTGTTTTCTTGTGGTTTCAATATTCACAGACCTTATATCTTCAGAGCTTTTCTTGATTAATATGAACATACATAACAAACTTACTTAGATGTTTGTAACAAGTTACAAGGCTATCTATCCTCCAAGACAAACTTCTTGGAAAGTATGTATGACAGTAGAGCTGCTTCAGCACAAATGTTTTGCTCAAGAGCTCATTCATTTAGCATTTGTCTTATCAGATGCATGCTTTATTCCTTTCATTTACATGTTCTTTGTAAAATGAATATCTATTTGTTGAAGTCTAACCCATTGTATCTTCACAGTGCAAATGTCTCAGCTTATTCTCTTCAGAAAGAACAGCCATAAATTTCTTAGGTAAACAACCAAGAACTTGCTGAGCGTTATGTTACTCCAAGCTGTAACTCACCGACTCTCTTTGGTTTTCCTAGTGTGTCCCAAGTTGAGAGAGCCTATTGTCTAATAAGATTTGCTTACTACCTAGCACCTTCATGTTACTGATGACATATTTCTATTGTAAGAAACAGGTTCACCTTTTATCCTTAACCGGGGGTTTATGTCTCAACAGATTTCTTTCTTGTAATGGGTGTGGTTATGCTTATTTTGTGAGGAACTGGTTCACATTTGATCCTTAACCGGGTTTCGCTTCACTGCATATATTCTTATAGTATTGGAGTGGAGATTTAGAGGAATTTTAAATTTGAAGAATCACATTTTGATGTTTAAGATTGTAAGAGAATAAGATCTACTCACAGAAAGAAGACAATTTCACTAATGAGCATATTTCACTAATATAACTAAAAACGTTTTTATCACAAAACAACAAATAGAAGTGAAATTCAATAAAATATATTTATTATATAAAAAGAAATTTATAAATCGTATTTTTATTTATCACAAAATAATAACACACAAAAGAAAAAAAAAACTTACTAGAAAAGACACAGATAAATTGAGAATGAGCCCTTGCTACAAACAACATAAAGAGTTGCTTAGGATCAAGTAAAAGAGGGACCTCAAGAGAAATTGAGGGTGTCTCATTTGTTCCTCTTTTGGTAACTTCCTCATAAACATCCATTTTTTTTTTTTCGTTTCTCTTCCAAGCATATAAAAAGAGAATAAGTTACAACCGCAAAGTTAAAAAATAATTTAAAGAAATGATCTCGGGGGCTGTAAACAGATATATAGAAGCTGGGGATAGATTTGCAGATGGAATTGAATGTTTTTTGCCTTAGCTGAACTTAGAAGCTTTCGATACTACATATAACAGATATGTAAATCATGGTTGTAGAGATGAAAATGATGATGATGAGATCCAAATGTGAACTCACAGAAAAATAGAATCGCTGAAACTAGAGGATACACACAATGTTGTCATCGCAAGGTGCATCCAATCAGGTAATAATATTTTTTACTTAGATACCTCTTAGTTCATATTTGAATAAATTACACTTCCACGTGCAGCTAGAAGCAAGTTCCACACTCAACTTGTGGACCTACTAGTGACTAAACTTGGTTTTGTCTCGAGTAGGGAGACAATTTTTTTGCACAAAATCTGTTCAATAAGCTTTCCAACAGCCATGAAGATCACGGATCAATGGAAATGTTTAAAATATGCAATTCTTGTTCTTCCGTGAAATTCCTGTCAAACTAATTGCGTCTTTAAAGTCAACTTTTAACAGGTGAACAATCCTCAAAATACTGAGATTTTGTATTCACTTGGAACCATAGACAATGAAAGAAAATTAACAAGAATATGTCAGAAAATGGCAGTATTGGTTGTGGAGACTAAAATGGGAAGAATGATAATTTCTTCAGAGAGATTGAATGTGGAGAAGAAATTATCACAATTCAGCCATGATGCTTGCAAAAATGAATGCACAGACTTAAGAAATATCTTGTTCAGACCACATATTATATGTAGGAATACCTTCTTTTAGGTTTATATAGTGTAAATATATGATTATATATAAAAACGGAAACCCATATTCGACCGCTTAAACCGATCTAACCAATCAACCGATAACTATACCGAGTTAGTATCCAATCCAGTTTTTAAAACATTGTTTTTTTTTTAGTTCTAAAGTTAACACTATGATAAAGGCATCATTGTTTTGTCGTAAACTTTTGCTTTTAGTGTTAGTGAACTCAACAAGTTTGTTGTAATGATTTGGTTGTGTATAATACCGGATGTTTCATGTGGTAAGGTCACAACCGGTCCATAATACACTTCTCTAGTCTCTAGCTTCTAGTCTAAGTGTCCTAGGGACAAGTCCCAAGTAGTGTAGGATGAGAAACAATATTTAGTGTTGTGTGTTGCCTCTTGTGCTGATAATAGAGAGCATATGAGCGTATTTTGGAAGAAGATTATTATGCAAACGGGTTGTTGTAAAATTAAAAACCTTTTCATGCAAGTGACTCAAAAGATCTCTTTGATGCAATAATGGCTCTGCTTATGTATATGGTAAGGAACCGGTTTACGATCTTTAACCGGGTTTCACTTCACAAATTTTGCAATTTGCATTTTGGACCATCGATCTTAGAGTGGAGATTAGAAGGAATTTAAAATTCAAAGAGAATAACATTATGATGTTTATGAATTTGTCAGAGAATAAGACAGAAAGATGTCACTTAAGAATATTGAAAAAATCTCCTATATATTAATTGAGAATCATTTAAAAAGTTATAATCTTAAGTTATACTAATTAAAAATGGACGCTGCTTAGGTGGCAATCCCTTAAACCTTTTTATTGCTTATGTGGCAGCATTATAAAGAGTTTAGGCTAATCTTAATGTAAAAAAATAAATTCCTAGCATGATACATATACGGACCAACTAATTAATGTAAAGGATACAGACTTTCGTCTGAGACATATCAGACGGAATTATAGCTCCACGATGGACCAACTAATGTATTTGTATATTATTTATGTGTTCTATGTTCATCGAAGAAGAAGCAATATCATATTCAAGTGTTGTTTTTGAAGTGTTGGTACCTGTTATACAATTGCACATAGATGAACGAGAATGTTTGAGTGTGTATCTTCTCAGTTAGTATCAAAGGTTAGATGAGATTGTCCGAACCAAGCTTAAAGATGTAGTCCATGTTATCAACAAAATATGATATTGTTTCTTCTTGGAGGAAAACTTTTACGATTTAAAACCTACCTAGAGAGTATACATTGTATACGACCAGTATAAATTCTTTAAAAAACTGAGTAGTAAACGAAGAACTACAATGAGTATAGTTCTTTAACAAAGGTTTTACATCATAATTTTTAGCAAGTTGATTTTTTATGTGTTCTATGTTTTTAGCTATACAATTTTTCTTTGAAAGTGTCAACTTACACCGTGATATTTTTATTGGTTATATCTTCTATAGTTGTAAAATTGAAATATATTTGAAAAAATGTTACTCAAAAATGATTAGTATATGGTTTACACATTCTTGATGTTGGTTAAGAGACATTTAAATTCAATTTAACCGGACAAAGCAATCCAATTAATATAGTGTTTACACAATTGGTTATACTACCGTGTTAGACACATATAAAATAAGGGAGATTTAAGTAAGTATATATTATGTGTTGTCTATTATAAACATATGGTCGTGCCTATATATATTCTTTTCTTTTGTTTTGTTTGATATCCACAATTATAAACATATAATCGCAAGAGTAAATCATATAATATCGATAAAGAATATATAGGCTTGATACCCACAAATATATATGCTTGATATCCAGTTTTGCAAGAGATAAATATGGAAATTTATATTAAATACTAAAATAATTTTGGCACCAACTAATGTATTGCCCCCAAAAAGAGTTAGTTAAGGAAAACAATAATAATTAGGCACAGTTGTAGTTAATGATATAAATCTTTCACTTTAATGATATAAATCCACAATTTCAGTTACCATTGTTCTCCGTCCTATCCGTAGATGAATATATAAACAATCCAGAATTGTATATATAGAAAAAGAACCGATCGTATATAATTTTTGATTTTGTCAAAACCATATGTTTTGTACTTTAATTTTATAAATTCACTCCGTGCAAGGCGCAGATCTTCTCCTAGTATTCAATATTATCTTAGAATCCAATTCTAGAGGGAGGGTTGTATGTAAGTTGTAACTATCATTCCTCTAATTAGTGTGCCTAGTTCGTAGGGTTAAGGAAACTTAGATGTCATTACCAATTTTAGCATTTTAACAATGATCATATTTCACTAATATCAAATGTTTTATCACAAAATAAAAAATAAAAGTTAAAATCAATAAAATAATATTTATTAAATAAAAAGTAAATTATTTTAAATAATAAACTCTAATTCTTAAAATCTAAATTTTAAATACTAAATTATAATATATATATTGTGTCATTGAATATTTAAATATTTTATTTTATTTAAATTTTAGTATTTAATTATTATTTATATGATTAATTAAATAATAATTATAAACAAAGTAAATTCTCTTAAATATCTTTTTAATTTTTTGAAAAAAAAAACTCTCAAGAAAAGAAAATGACCGAATACTTTTTTTTTAAAAAAACTTTTTAATATTTATTTTTTTAAATTGTAAACCCATCCCAAAACTCCACCCAGAACTTTAAAGAGATAAAGACCAAATAGACCTAAAAAAGTTTTTGTTTCCAAAATAGCATTCAAGGAAAAAATGACTAAAATAGATTTTTTAAAAGGTGTAAATATATATTTATACCCCTTGAGTTAATTAATCTAAACTTATGATTTACAATTATGAGGTTGAGTTTTGGATGTGAGGTTTATAATTAAAAAAAAAATTAAAAAATATTAAAATTTTAAAAACAAAAAGGTATATTTTGGTCTTTTTTTCTTAAGATATATTTTTATGACAAAAAATTCGAAAAAATCTATTAGAGAGATTTGCTTAACTTTAAATGTAAATCTAGAGTAGTTAGCCCTATAAGTATAAGTATATATTTATATCCTTAATAAAACTTTTTTTAGTCAATTTTTTTAGAAACTATTTTTGTGAGTATTTTTCTATAAACAAAGATATATTTGCCAATTTAAAACAATTTAATCATTTTAGCAATTGAGCCTTCTTAGCAATTTGGAAATTTTAGCAAATCAATACAAACAAATCTTAATCCTTCCTGTAAAGTCCTAAACGTTGTTTTCGTTAAAAAAAGGTCCTAAACTTTATTTACATAAATCTCAAACCCTTCTCCTTCATTAGTAATCACAGAAAGTGTTGGAGATCCTTCCGAGAGAGAAGAGATTAGCGACGACTGTGTAATCTTAATCGCTTCGAAAAATGGGTGGTGCGGTGAAGGATATCGCTTCAAAGGCAGATCTTGATAACTTGCGCCAGAGCGGCGCACCAGTCGTGCTTCACTTCTGGGCTTCATGGTGTGATGCTTCCAAGCAGATGGATCAAGTCTTCTCTCACCTCGCTACCGACTTCCCTCGCGCCCACTTCTTTAGGGTTCGTTCTCTGAATCTCTGACCAATCAATTTATCTCCTTTATGTGTGTTTGATGATGTTAGTGGCTTCTCTTTGTCAGGTAGAGGCTGAGGAACATCCTGAGATATCTGAAGCTTACTCTGTTTCTGCTGTTCCTTATTTCGTCTTCTTCAAGGTAAAAGTTATGTTTTTGATCGAAAGGTTATCAATCAAGGATTAGGGTTTAGGGTTTTTGATTGAAAGTTTGGCACTTTACCAGTGAAGCATTAGGGTTTAGGGTTTTTGATCGAAAGTTTAGCACTTTAGCAGTGAAGCATTAGGGTTTAGGGTTTTTGATTGAAAGTTTAGTACTTTAGCAGTGAAGGATTAGGGTTTGAGGTTTTTTGATCGAAAGTTTAGCACTTTAGCAGTGAAGGATTAGGGTTTAGGGTTTTTGTTTGAAAGTTTAGCACTTTAGCAGTGAAGGATTAGGGTTTGGGGTTTTTGATCGAAAGTTTAGCACTTTAGCAGTGAAGGATATGATTTAGGGTTTAGGGTTTTGATTAGTTTGTGTCTCTTTGCTAGAACAAGAAGATGAACCTTCAGAAAATCTAGGGTTTGATCATATAGGAGAAGAATCAGAAGAAGCCATTAGTAATACTTCATCTGTGTTCAAACCTTGATCTTATTGTCATTGTAAATGTTGGTGATTGTATTGAAATTTGTTACCTTTGTCTGATTTTAAAGTGTGTTTTTTTGTCTCTCACGATTTGTTATTGAAGGATGGTAAAGTTGTGGATACACTTGAAGGGGCAGATCCATCGAGTTTAGCCAATAAGGTTGGCAAAATAGCTGGTTCTAGTACTTCTGATGAGCCTGCTGCTCCTGCAAGCCTAGGGTTAGCTGCAGGGCCAATGATTCTTGAAACAGTGAAGGAGAATGCGAAAGCTACTGTGAAAGACCGAGCTCAGTCTGTATCCACCACTGAAGCTCTCAATACCCGTTTGGAGAAACTAACTAACTCTCACCCTGTCATGTTATTCATGAAAGGTACTCCTGAAGAGCCTAGGTGTGGGTTTAGCAGGCAAGTAGTGGGCGTTTTGGAAGAAGAGAAGGTTGATTTTGAAAGTTTCGATATACTTTCGGACAACGAAGTGCGTGAAGGTCTGAAGAAATTCTCAAACTGGCCAACGTTTCCTCAGCTGTACTGCAATGGAGAGCTTCTAGGTGGATCAGACATTGTCTTGGAGATGCAAAAGAGCGGCGAGCTGAGACAAGTTTTGTCTGAGAAAGGAATCACTGGAGAACAGAGTCTTGAAGATAGATTGAAGACGTTGATCAACTCGGAGGAGGTTATGCTTTTCATGAAAGGTTCACCGGATGAACCAAAGTGTGGGTTCAGCTCAAAAGTAGTGAAAGCACTAAGAGGAGAGAATGTGAGTTTTGGGTCGTTTGACATATTGAGTGATGAAGAAGTAAGACAAGGGGTCAAGAGTTTCTCAAACTGGCCTACATTTCCTCAGCTTTACTATAAAGGTGAGTTAATTGGAGGATGTGATATCATTATGGAGCTAAGTAACAGTGGTGACCTCAAAGCAACACTATCTGAGTAATCACTAGTCTATCTCTCTTCCTTTTGCCTTGTGGTGAGAAGATTCTAGTTCCGGTTTAGGTGTTAAAGTCTTAAAGACATTGTTGTTACTTAAGGTTTGTCTGGTTATTTCTATGATTGAGGAAACATTTTTCGCATATCAGAATCATGATTTGTTGGCTTGTTGTAAGTCCATATATACTCCAGCGTCCACTGATGGAGTATTGATCACACTAATTTTCAGTGTGGTATTTTGTAGTTTTAGAAATTTATAATCTTAAATGAAAGGGGAGGCTGTCCATGCTAGCTCAAAAAATCAGCCAATTATGAGTCACTTATTTGCAGTGGCATAGCCTAAATAAAATTTACCCGGGCCACCGTTAATATTATAACAAAGCCCATCAGCCCATTTCTCCTTCGTCGACGAATGAAACTCAAAATCATCTGACTCCTCCACTTCTCCGTCGTCTTTGCCGCTTGAGTTCTACAAATCACCGTTCTTTACTCCTATTTTGCAGAAGCTTACATCGATTCTTCATCCTCTGTTCGACTATCCCAATCAATAGCCATGAAACGGTTCAAACCTCCTGCAAGTCTCATGTTGCCTTATATTTCAACGTTATCTCACCCTGCCATTGGATTCAGAATTACGCTTCCGCTTGATTCACTTCTAAGCGGCCAGAAACGCCGCAAAAGGTGGGCTCTTTATTGGCTTGGAACTCCTCATAATCGACAATAAGGTTTGATTTTTATGCCTTTGATCGAATTATTAAGCTATCTATCTAACCATTCACAGATTTTTTTGCCTACAGGGGATGGTCATGGAAGGATTCATCTCATAATGTTAACGTTACATGTTGTTACTAAAGTCCATGTTTTAAGTGGCTAGATAGATAATAACAGGGACCCTAGCCCTCAGCTCAATGTCATTATCAAGTGTTTTCATAGACAAAAGATGTCCAACCAACAATCGATTATTTCAACTGGTGTGTTTTTCAACACAAAAGTTTTTGGTCTAACAATACCAAGACATACTAGTGAGTATTTTTCGTACCACTTGGTTTGTATTTGGTACGAGCACACTTACATCTTCAATGATCTTGACAAGCCTGTTTGTTATATATGTTCCCAACAGTTACCTGAATGTCATACTTTATGAGAACCGGAGATTGTCAGTTTTGAACTTCTTGCAAATTCAATCATTCACTGGAAACAGCATCGCCATATTGGACTCCCACTTCGTCATGTAAGTCTCATGATCTTTGGAAATTAATTCTTCTTTCTATATACAACAATGCATGTTATAATAAGAAAATACTAATATTTATAACATCTGCAGGGCACAACACAATGCAGCCACTTTGCTCAACATGGGATTTGCAAGTTTGTGCCAGCCTGCAAATATGACCACTCCATGAGCTCTTCTTCTTCACTAAGCTACACAATGTACGCTTCTCCACTCACTTACATGTTCATCACGCCTTACCCTCTTGGGTCTTCATTGCTTGGCACATTAGCTCCATCATCCTTGAATGACCAATGCACATAGATTCACTCTTCGAGCTCCACTTAACCCAAAACACAAGTAGTTGTGGCTCAGAAACTGTTGCTGCTGTAGGTTAAGACTTCAAGTTAAAGAGACAAAACTCAAAGGAGAGAAACTCTATTCTTATTTCTCTTTTTCTTTCTTTACCAAACTACCAAGAACTCTGAAACATGAAAGATGTCTACAACTAGAAAGATGTTTGGAACTAAGAGAAAACTAAAAAGTTTGTGTATTAAATTCTCAGTTCTCACCCTGCCTTTTTTGTCTATTAATTCTCACCATACCTAAACCATATTGTTTCCTAAATCTAAAGAAATACTAGAGATAATTAGAAGTTACACTCATCATAATAATAAGTTATGTGGGTTCAATTATTTTGCTGGCTTTTTTCCTTTGACATTACATTCAACTTACTTTTGCACGATTGTTTCTCTTGCAAAATAGATTGTTTCACTTAAATTATCAGAAATTTATATCTAAATAGATAAAAAAGAATAAAAACTCTCATAAATAACCTTATATGCCATCAAATGATTGGCTACCTCAGTTTTCATATTTGCAAAGTAAAGTCCATATCAGAGGTATCCTTCTACATATCAATGGATATGTAATTCCGTAACAGAACTTTATCTCTCAGTCGTTGTTTCAAAGTCCTTTCACCCAAATTATACATTTCTATTTCATAACTGTTATTCTTCAGTTACAATTGTCCATGTCTCTTTTTATAGTAGAATTTTTTTCTCATATATTCAAACTGTTAATGTTTTGTGAGATTTTTTATTATGTTTAAGCAACAAAAAGAATTTCATTTCATCAAATTTCAAAAATAATGTCATGTATGGTTTTCTATCAAGATGACTACTCATACTGTGTTTTTTAAAACACACATACAGTAAAAAACTATTAAATACATTACACAAAACCTTTATCTTAATTTGATATGAGTAAATAAGTAGATTAATTTTTTATATTATAATAAGAATTTACCAAATGCAAAAAATTTATTTAATTTAATCTAATGTAATAATTTATAAATTAGTTAAGATATCAACTAAAATAAATTAACATACTATTTTATTTATTTTATGTGACCAACATAACCTTTTATTATTTGATTGAAAAAAATAAACATTACATAATATCATTTTAAAATAAATTAACTAATAATATATAAACCACAAATTCAAAATATATATAGCAAAATTATAAGGAAACATGAAAAGAGAAATAACAACATTAAATAACATAAAAAAACAAATACTACCTATGTTCCATAAAGATAAAGTTTTGGAAATTGTTTCACAAAGATATAATTTTTTTATTTTCTAAGAATTTTATTTAATAATAGTTAATTTTTAATTTCAAAAAGATCAATATAGTTTTGAGTTATTATTGGCTTGCTTTTACTAGGAATTGATAATAATTGAAAATGAGATTTTTGTATAAATTTTATATGTTTTTAATATGTGTGAACAAATGAAAAATAATTTTTATGTACTGGAGGAAGTAAAAAAAATATGTACTATAAAATAAAAAATTAATTAAATTATTAATAAATTTATGTATTTATTTAAACTTACTTTATATTGCAATTAACTCAAAATAATGTAAATAGTCAAATAAAATATTTTTTCTTTATATTTGGCGATGTAAAATAGAGGTTGTTTTTTTTTAAGTGCAGATAACACATAAAATAATAAATGTTAAAATATCAGTTATCCTTACACAAAATAGTAGCGCTGATCAAGAGTGTTCTAACTTTATATATGAAACAAATCGCAGTTCATTATAGAGATTTACAGGACATGATAAAATGAGTCTCAAAAATGTGTTTCTTACATTACTTTATTAATAATTAAGTAATTAAACGTAAGATTAAAAATTAAAATCTATAAATAAAAAAGAGACAAGTGATTTTGGAGTTTCTTTAAAACAGTAAAGAGTCCATTTAAGAACGACGTTTCTTCTCTTTTAACCTTCCTCTTTGTTACTATTTCTTATTATATTAATTTATGTATATAGATAGAAACTCCTTAGAATGAAGACCATAGCAGATGTCATAACAATCTTAAATGAGATATTGTGTCGTTACTTCTTTTCAATCTTTCATTCTTTTAATTAGTTATTGTGCGAAACCCATCTCCATCTTTGGAGGTGCTCTTATATCGTGTAATAACAAGGGTGAACCCATGCCACGATTATATATATTTAATATAAACACAAATTTATTATATCAACTATAATTTAATTATATTTCAAAATTACAAGTAAACTATTATCGATCGTTCGCCTCACCACCAAAAAAGTGTTTCTATTATGACGTCATTAATATCATACAAATCTACATAAGGAGAGACAAACAAAAATTTCATACATAAAGTCAACACTTAACTTAGCATCCTACGACAACTAAAGTTTTCCGCTACACACAACCTTTCAACAACAAACCATCTCACGTCCCCTATTATATTATGGCAAAGGATAAGTAGTTTGTATTAACTAAAACTCATTTCATAATATTTGGTATTCAAACAACAATTTAAATTCTAAAATTTATGTTTAAATAATCCGCGCATAGCGCGGAAAACGACCTAGTCGTTTCTAAAATTTCAAAATAGTTTAAAGTATTCGGCGCTTAACATGATTGTTTAATTTGGTTGAATAATATCAATTTTTAAAAATGATAGATGATAAAGAAATTGTTATCAATATTTATTATTTAAGATTATTAATTATTATACATATTTTAATCACATTAAATAAAAAGAAATTCTTTCAAATATATATATTTTTTAAATTTGTTAAAAAATAGCCCACAAAAAAATCAAAATAATATTTTTAATTTTGAAAATTTTAATACTTATCTTTATTTTTTGAAATTTTAAACGTCATCTCCAAAACTCCATCTTATAACTCTATACTTTAAGTCTAGATTAGTTAACTCAAGGAGTATACGTGTATAGTTACACCATTTAATAAAATCTATTTTGGTCATTTTCTTCTTGAAAATTATTTTTTTGTCAGAAACTTTTTATTACTATCCTATAATATTTCTCTTAATTAAATATATACTATAATTTAAGAAAATAAAAAAAAATATTTTATAGATTACTAATTAATCCTATGTTTAGTTTAATTAAAAATATAATATTACCTCTGTTCCAAAAATGTAATTTTTAATGTTTTCACTCATATTAAGAAAACATATTAATCACTATAATTATCATTTAGTGTAAATGTTAATTTTCAATCACTCTTAACTAATAATAATTTAATAAAGTTAATTATTTTTTTAAAGTTTACATTTTCATATAAAATTAAAAAAATATTTTTTGTGAAACAATTTTTTTTTACAACATCTATCTTAGTGAAACATAAGGAATATATGTTTAGATGAATCAATCTACTTCTCAAAAGATTTTAAAAATAATTCTAATGATGACAATAAGATGGATCATATCTTTGGATTATGTTTGATTCTATTCGGTTTTTTAGTTTATGGGCTAGAGATTTAAACCCATTCGGATATTATAAATTTTATTCCATGTTTGGTTCAAATCATTGTGAGTTCGGTTCGGGTTTGGATATTCATTTAAATAATGTAGTAAATAAATTAAAATTCTAAAAATAAAAAAATATACAACATATTAACATAAATAATGTAAGACTAAGTACCTACAATTGACACTGAAATTGGTCAATTTGGATTTTGGGTATAGAACAAGTATGCATTTTTAGTGTTTTGAGCATTCTTGCTATTTTAAGATATTCAATTGTGACTATTTTTGATATTTGCATGTATTTTAAATATTTTATAGCTATAAAAAAAGAAATTAATTAATATATTTAAGTATATAATTACGATTTGGATATCCACTACAGGAAAAGATGTTATTTCCATTGATTAAATCCGTCATAAATCCGTTGGAAAATGGTCATTCCAACTGATTTCTGATGGAATTAGCTGTTAGTTCTATAGGGCCAGAATTTAGAAATTTCTGACTTTTTTTTCTACAGTACCAAACCGTCAAAAAATTTCAATGGAATAATCGTCAGAGTTTTTCTTTAAATACAAAAAATAATATGATATTATTAATAAAAATATTTTCAAGCATCTGAATTATTTTATTTTGGGTTTAGTTTGGTCTCGGTTTTTCGGTTATTTATATTTTGGATTTTATTCATGCATTTAATCAGTTTCACTTTGGTTTCTAGGTAACCTTTTTGAAACATGTTTGGTTGAGTTCTTCGGGTCTGGATACTTCTCCACCCCTATAATTTTCTCTTGATGTCAAGAAGGAATAGAGACACTATACTATTTCCAAAAAGAAAAACATAATTTTATCTTAATATTTTAATACAAATTATTAATATTTATTTTTAATTTTTGATAATTCATACAAATTTAAGATAATTTTTATTTAAAATTGAATAAAGTTATTACAAATAATCTGAAGCAGATTGGATACAATTTTTTGGTTTATTGGTTTCGCAGTTTTGTTACACACCAAAAATTGAATAAAAATCGAACATTTTTTTTAACACTGATTTTTTACAATATACAATTATGAGAAGGATTACATAGACGATTCGACAACCGATAATACTATCTGCCTTATGAGGATCTACGTCTAACGGCATCACCAAAGCCGTCCTATGAAGATCCACACCTGACTGAATTTACTTGCACCATGTTGAAGATCCATTGTAAGTTGTTTAATAAATCGTTTTCTCCGGGAATCGAAACCTGGACCTTCTATTATCTAGAAGAAATTTTATAGTCTGTGATTCGTATCCCAGACCTTGGTGTACAATCCTTTAAACCTTAATCAATAGGATACAATGCTTCCACATCGACCATTAGTTTCTTTAACTATTCTTATATTTTTATATTCAAAAGATTCATTAAACCGAAAATCAAACTTTTAGGGCTAAGTAGAGAAAAACTCAACACAAAAAGATCTTAGAAAAAATTCTTTAAGTTTAGCTTATGATCTCATTCGAAAATAAATTATGAGCTAGCCAGGCCCGAAACCCTTCTTCAAACCGAGTGTCTCTCAACTTCCTTAATGAGGTACTTGATGGTGTAGCTCTTCAGGTTGGACCAACGCGAATTAGTGATAGCAGCAAGATGATATCCTCCCATTCGACGATGAAAAAAAACCTCAAGCAAACCCACTACCAAATTTCAAATTTCACAGACTACAGCATGGGTTTTAATATCTTGTAGTCCCATGGGTTTCAAATTTAGCTCTTAAAGCATGGGTTTTACTATCTTTTGCCCATGGCCGGCTCTGCCTATAAACAACACTGAAAAAGATGAACAATTATGGTATTTTTTCTGTTTTGTTTACATGAAGTTACTCAAAAAATATATGTGGTTATCCAAAGAAGTTTGGATTGAAAATGAAAATAATATATAGAAAAATTCAGGAAAATCTCTTAGAACCAACATGAAGCAAATGCAAAATATTAAAGATGATTACGGTTATGATGGTTATATATCATAATTCTAACAAGATAGGCAATGTGAAGCTGATACCAATAGAAGGTCCATGAAAACTGAGGTATGGAATTGTTGAGGTTTGGGACAATATTTAACATTCTAGCGTTTTCAGAATATGTACATGGTGCATCTCTTGTACATATTTTTAGTGGAAATTAAACTGAATAATCTATGCTGTTATAGTATGATACACGGAGACATAATTTTCTTGCCAACTTATTTACGATGTCATACCATTGCTTATTTCGTCTTTCATTTAATAATTAAATAATATGTAAAGATATATGTCTTTTTGGTTTTATCATGCTTTTCTGCAGAAGTTGATGCGTTCAACCACTCCTTAATTTTAGTTTTTAATCATTGATTAAATTGCCTAATAAAATTGACCGATCGAAATCAAGTATTTAGAGAAAATTGCGAAAAACCACTACAAAAATCTCCAACAATATCTTTAGTTTAGGAAAATGAATGACAATATCCTCTAATCAGATCAGCATATACCAAACTTGGAAAATTATATCGATTAAACTTGACCATCAAGATACTTTTGAATTGTCTTCTTATCTAACCTAAGCAACCTAACTAGCGGACTACTTACCCTATAAATAGTCATTGAACCATTTTGTTGAGTCTACCATCTTTGCACTCTAAGGAACAAATATGAATTGAATCTTGTTATTTGGTTAGATTTCTGTTATTGGATTTTCCAATATTTTTTTCTACCCTCAAGTTTTATATATGTATTGACACATTTTTTTTAATAATTATTATAAAGTATTAACAAATATATATATATATATATATATATATATATATATGAGATATTCACGTATAAGTGTGATAGCTATATATGCTTTATACATCATCAAATTATGTGTAAGTATAAACTTAGTGTACTTTTGAAGGTTCTCTATTTTCATATTTTCTAATATAGTTATATATCGCAAAAAATATTGGGTGTATAGTTTTGATCTTGAGTTCATATACGTATTTAATGGATGGGAAGGTTCGGCTCATGAGGTTTTTGAATATTGAAGTTTTAAAAGTAAAAACTTGGAGACAGAAAAAAATATTGTAATTTTTTATCCGGTTGATTGTGGTTTCGAAAATCATTGTAACTTTTTGATTTCATATTAGGTTGTTCGATACCATCTATAAGATTTTTTTAATCATCATCATGCTTCCCTAGAGAATTATGAAGAGAATTTCATTGTAACTTTTTGGTTTCATATTAGGTTGTTCGATACCATCTATAAGAATTTTTTAATCATCGTCATGCTTCCCTAGAGAATTATGAAGAGAATTTTTGGTAAATTTAATTTTAAAATTTTAAAATTTATAAGTTTGCACCCCTTTTCCTTATAAGACTTAAATAGAGATTATATTTGTATGTCAATCAAGTGAGAGCGACCATAAATTTATAAGTTTGCACCCCTTTTCCTTAAAAGATTTTTTTCACCATTATTACCAATAACCCCCACTATTTCTTTTAGTTCCTAATTTCCATTCTTTTGTTTCTTGGCACTTTAATTGTGATTGAACAATACGTTAGTGTTTTTATTCTTAATTTTATTTTTTCAGTTTCTTCGCACTCTAATTATTTGTTTATCGTCAAATAAGCTAATAATTAGTGTTTGTTTGTGTAGGGATTAAACTAACATAATTAGTGGATGCATAGCAATATAAAAAGGATGAAGAAGAGAAGTCTAAGAATGACATTTCAAACGAAGTCTAAGAATTACATTTCTCGAAAATGCTATGAGTTGGATTTAAAATACAAACCGTAGTTATGCTTCTTCTTCACATTTTGCCATGTTTTATCGTATTCTTCTTTTTATATATTATTGTTAATTTTTTTATATTTTGAATATGGAATAATAAACATATTGTTTCTACGAAATCATATTGGTTGTGAAGGTGGTGAATGTGTGAAGCACGAGGACGAAGGTTGGTTGCCGGATGATGTCGGATCTTAAATGCCAAGGAGGCTTGATGGTGGAGAAGAGGCAAGCTAAACTGTAGGTTTAGGTTTTTGTTTTTAGCTTATTTGGTTTTTTTCTTTTTTTTTTTAAAATATGGGTTATTAACTGAAATTCTCTTTATAAGAAATAAAATTATTTCAATTATTTGATATCGTTCCTTGCCATATATATATATATATTCATCAAAGAAGGAAATTTTAGAATGGAAGATATACACAACCAATAAAAATCATTTGGTTGGTTTCCAATTCATATGATTTTTTAATTGGAAATATATTCAGAAGATATTCCGATTCAAGATATTTTTATTATATATAAATTAAATCTAAAAGGTTGTAGACCGGAGAAAAATATCGACATCCATAATCTCGGGATATTAATAATTAAAAGAAGATTTGATACTTAGGCAACAAATAAGCAGAACTACTTATTTAATATGTTCTAGAAAATTCTTTTAATAATTATGTTTCTTCTTCTCATCAAATTAACCTGTTAATGTAGGGCCTTTAATCTTAAAAATATCAACATAATCACAAAGTCGTACTCATAGTTAAGACTTTTATGCATTTCAGTAGGTACACCATTGACTTATTGTCATAAATTACTATGGCATTTTTTATGCTTTTGAATAGGTTCTCAAATTCTACTTCTTTAGCAAAAGCGTACATCAATCTCCATGCAACATGATTCTTTCAAAAAAACATTTAAATAATCTAAAAGTGAACAGAACTTTCTCTAAAAAGTAAAAACTAAATGACATTGTGACTATTCAACTACAAACTAAGCGACATCAATACCAATAAAAGATGATCATTCTCAAATTATACCTTTACTTAAAACCTTAAATTTTCTAAAACTATCATTGATTGTATATCTAAATTTGATTATTCATTAATGACATTTTAGTTAAATTTTTAAGATAGTATTCGGAAAACATTAAACTAAATTAATCAAAATGATACATATTAAGCTCTAAATAATTATTAATGATCTTAGAGCAGGATTAACCTTGTCTCTTAAGGTGAAGTTCTTAGTTTTTTTAAGAGACGTTTCTTAGTTTTTAACTAAGAAAACCTAAGAACTGTCTCTTAAATAAGAACCATAAGAGATGTCTCTTAGCGGAAAAAATGTAATTTTTTTTTAAAAAAAAAAAAAATTTTACGTTAAGAACCCCATCTTAAGAGACCCGGAGTAATCATGGCCTTAGTTGTTCATTTGTCTATTTTATTATATGCCCAATTATGAATCCTTTACCCGTAATTTTAATTTATTTAATTTAGTTATACTAAAAATTAAAAGCAATAGAATATACTTAACATCTAATACCTTACGAAGATACAAAAACTTGAGTATTTTGTCACGAGGATATTGTTCCAGTTTAAAATCAGAATATTCTTCAAATTGAAATTTTCAAACGGTTGATCTTAATTATTAATAATAAATCCTAAATTAGTTCTAATATTATTTTAAAATCTACTATAATTCAGTAAATTCATAAAAAAATATATTTTAGGACATTTTCACATTTTTGAAACGAAAATAGTCCACTTATATATTTACAAAAAATTATGGAAAATATAATTAATTAACTTTTAACAATTATGGTAAATATAAAATTTGCACAAGTACAAATTTCATCGACAAACATTGTTTCACTTATTCAGCAGTAACATATATATATATATATATGTTATTTTGAAACACTTGAGTGAAAACTTCAATATTTAACTAATGGTCATTTTGAAACACTCTATAAAATTTTGATTTCATTCAATATTTTGTATAATCGAACCGTATGACTTATGAAAAGTTTATACAAATAATCAACAAATAAATACCCATGCTTTTTAACCGCTGATCAAAATCTAATATTTTTTTAAAACAAAGCACCAAATTATAAAATAAAAATAAAATAGAAAAATTTGTAATAAGATACGTCATATATATAAACTATTTAATCATAGAAGTCAAAACTCAAACGTTAAAGTTTAAAATTTGAGTACCTATCTGGTTCTCTGTTTGGTTCATTTTTTTCAGATATATAAAAATAAAAATAATTCAGATATTTTTGAATATCGGTTCGGTTTCAGTTACGGGTTGATAATCATGTTCCATTTCAGTTTCCTATGCATTACTCCAACAACATAGACAAGGTGAATTTGATACCAACAAAAGATCCATGAGAGTTAAGCGGTGGAACTATTGCGGTTTGGGACAACATCTCACATTTTCTATTTTCAGAAGATGAATATGGTGCATATCCTAGACATTTTGTTCTTGGTGGGAACTAAATTGAATGATGACCATGTTAAAGATGGTTGGTAATTTATCCAGAGATGATAAGCATTGTTTCTCTACATAGACTAAGTGTGTTTAGCCGTTTATAGAAAAGTTGTGTTTTATTTATTTTGATGCAAGACTTGTAGACTTATTTTTGGAATTTAAAGATTTTGAAATGTATTTATCTTTTCTTAGATAATGTTTGGAGGTTTTAGTGAAAATTTGGATCAATATAAAAATAGGAGACATCATTCGAATAGAATAACGTTAAAGACGTAAAAAAAGAAGAAAAGATAAATGAGTAGTTGAATATTGTTCAGTTTGGAACATGATGAATCATATACCACTAATAGTCATCTTATATATTAATTGAAAAGTCAATTTAGTGATTTTTTCTGTCATCTCACTCATAGAAGAACTCTCCAATTAATTGTTATAATTTGATTGGTTGATGATTTTTCATTTCTTATTTATTTAATCAAAATTTATAAAAAGAAACTAATCCTAAAATTACCTAATCTAATATATGTTTCCAAACAAACAATTAAACATATTAAATATATATGAATTAACATAATTTATTTCTAGAAATAAATTAAATATATCAGATTACATTATATAAGTTGATAATATACATATAAATACATATGATACTACATAAAAAATTATAAAAACGGTTTTTAATATATTTACATTAGTAGTGAACACAATATATCATAGATTTTAGAAAACTAATTAATCTAAATCTAATAATATAAATTAAACTCACTCATTCGCTATATATATATATATATATATATATATATTCTAAAAATGTCAAATGAATGTGAAACAATCAAATATATAATTTAAAAAAGTTCCCATCATTTTTCAATAATAATTTGATATCATTGATGATTTATCACTTTTAGAAATGATTAAAATATTTTATATTTAAAAACATAATAAATTATGGTAAATCATTTAAAATTATATTAATCCAGATTTTTTATTTAATTCATCTATTAATATAAACCGATGAATAAAATTACTATATGGTTCATTTAAAAATATTGTATGGTAAGTCTTTAAAAATTATATTAATCAAACACAAGCTTTTCCTAGATTTAATATTCTATTAATATAATTTATATAGATTTTATTATAATATAAATAGCATGCTTATTTTTAATAGAAAAAAGAAAGGAGACATAAATAAAAACACGAGGGAAAATAATAAAATATGATTGTTTTGTTCCTGGTTCTTTTATATTTTTATGATTTAATTTTTATTTTTTTGTCGAGATATATGCATTTTTGTGTTACTACAATGTGAACTACTTAGTTTTATGTGTTTTTAAAAATTTAAGATAAATTGAGAAAGGAAGATCACTAAAAATTACCAGTTCTACAATTTTTAAATTCAAAGATGAAAAATATAATGTAAATTAAATATAAGAAAATATTATTTAAAAAATAATGAGATGTATTTTTGCGGTATAATAAAATTTTAAAATGTACAATAGTAAAAATATTAACAAATTTTATACAAATAAAAAAATTTTATTTTCATGTAACATTGGATCTCACATTAATATTAAGTATATATGCCTAAAATAACGACATTGCGTTATTTGAAAATTTAAATATTATTTTTTATTTATATATCATTAGTTAATCAGATATAATTGAAATATATATGTTATAAATAAAATAATACTTTTAAAATATATCTAATCTGTGCTTAGTTTTAATAAAAAAAATTCTCCAATGAGTTAGCGTTTGATAAAATAGTGTGATGATTAGGAATTTTTTTGCTTAACCCTTTTGAGTTTTATGTTAAACAGTAAATAAAAAAAATGAGTGAGAAAGTGTGATTTGTGATTTGACAAAATTATGAGATAAATTTCTTAAACTACCATTTCTTAATACATGTTTTCATGTTTACTTTAACCAAATTTATTCTTAGTTTTAAATGATATAAATCCTACCATATGTTAATTGAATGGTCACTTAATTTTTTTTTATGTGTCGTTAATAGGTTAAGTTTTACAAAAATAATTATAAATTGATTGGTTGTTAAATTTTATTGGTTAATTTCAAAATAAATGGTAACTCTAGAATTAATTAATAAAAATTATCAAATAACACAAGTTATATTACAAACAATGATTTATGGTAACTAAATGTAGAATTGGAGAAAGAATATCTATTTTTTTATAAATTTATTTATTTTTATCAATTAATTATATATAATCAAATAAAATACTTCAACATTTTTTTCTAGAATAATTTTGATGGTTATGTATTCTTATATAAAAAATTAGATTTTAGGTAATAAATATATTAGAACTTTTTAGGGAAAAATCCATAAAAATACACAGACTAATTTTTATTTGCTAATAAAATACACGAACTATTTTGGATCTACGTTTAATACACGAACTAATTTGTGTTGCCTATTAAATACACAAACTTTTGAAATTCGTAGGTTTTACACATTTTTTTAGACGGCGTCAATTATATTTAACGGAAATGGTAACGACGTTAGTGTTTAACAAACACGTGTTTAACTTAAATAAAAAATTCCTTAAAAATACACGAACTAATTTTTCATTTGCTAATAAATACACTAACTATTTTGGATCTCCGTTTAATACATGAACTAATTTTTGTTTCACATTAAATACACAAACTTTTAAATTTGCACATTTTACACATTGATTTAGACGAAGTCAACTATGTTTAACAGAAGATAATATAGTTAAACTGTAAAAAACACACCCACTCTCAGTCAAAAACTCTCGAATTGATTGAACCATAATTCAAATTTGTTCCAATTCGAGATTGACACCATAATTTGTTCTAACTTTTTTTCAAATTTTGTTCTTTTTTTCTTCTTCATTTTAGTTTTCTTTTATATTGTTTCGAAGTGAAGTCGATATCCATGTCGTGAAAAGGACAAAAAAATGTTTAAAATCGACTTCACTTCGAAACGATATAAAGGCAAATTAAAGTGAAAAAAAGAACATTTAGAGAATAAAAAGGTCAGAACAGATTATGGTGTCAAACTCGAATTGAACTAACTTGAATTAGGGTTCAATCAATTTGAAATGTTTTGACTGAGAGTGAACGCGTATTTCACAGTTTCACCACATCATCTTCTGTTAAACATAGTTGATGTCGTCTAAATCAATGTGTAAAATGTGCAAATTTAAAAGTTTATGTATTTAATGAGAAACAAAAATTAGTTCGTGTATTAAACGGGGATCCAAAATAGTTAGTGTATTTACTAGCAAATGAAAAATTAGTTCGTGTATTTTTAAGGAATTTTCTTTATGCAAGCTAAACATGTGTTCATTTAAACAATAACGCCGTCATAATTCCCGTTAAATGTAATTGACGCCGTTTAAAAAAATATGTAAAATTTGCGAATTTTGAAAGTTTGTGTATTTAATATACAACACAAATTAGTTCGTATATTAAACGGGAATCCAAAATAGCTCGTGAATTTTATTAGCAAATAGAAATTAGTTCGTGTATTTTGAAGGATTTTCCCAACTTTTTAAGGTTTTTAAAGGCCACATAAAAACGTTTACAAAACATTTTTATGATAAAAGCCACTGATTATATATTGTTCCTATTGAAGCTATACAAAAAAAACACTCTTTTTATTTGACTCCAACTTAAACCAAGCATAATCTCACATATATAATTATAAGCTTTAAGAATAAAAAAATCTAAGAATAAAAATATAATAAGAAAGCTTTATTATATTTAAATAAATGCAAGTTTTATTTATTAGAATACAAATAGAATAAGCTAATAATTTTATTCATTTCATATTATATGAAATTTTTTATATTGTCTAAACCCACAAAAAATAGTTATACTAATGTTGAATTTTTCCATAAATTAATTGGGTGTTATCCTCGTAATCCTATATATTAATTGAGAAGTTACTTAAGTGAGATTTTTTTGCCATTTGCTATTTTTTTCTTAAAGTGGATTTCTTGATTCAATCTGAGAAATTTTGAACTGAAAACTAGACGTTCAAGGTTAACGAGAGAAAAGCGCAACCCACAAATCTGAGAAATTTTGCTTTAAATTTATGTTTAAAACTTATTTTACAGAAAAGTTCATTGGTTCATAAGCAAAACAGTTACATATATGTAACTGAATCCTAAGCTACCAAGTTGTACAAACTACTAGAAACTAAACAAACAGGAAATATACATTCTTTTAGGAGTTTGTACTTTAGTATTAGGCGGTAGAAACAACTAGATTCTCCAGATACAAAACAAATTAAAACAAATGTTAAATACAAAAAGAGGGTAAATCTAGATTGAAAAAAACAAAAAAAATCCAAGCACGATAAACTACCGAAAGAGAAGGGAGAAGGAATATTGGAGAAAAGATCACATGTTGGAAGACTTATAAATTACTCAATTCCCTTACATATTTCCAATGTGTGATCTTTTCTCCAACAAGGAAGAAGGGAGATAAGAGAATCACAGAAGCATAAGAGGTTTGATGCATAATTTCATGTGTTTCCAACAATCTTCTGAATTATTTGCTTGTGTATTCTAAATACCTTTTACTTTTCTCTATATTGGATAGATACATATTCTTGAAACTTTGTGAATGCTTCAAGAACAAGGCTATAGGATGGTAAGAGGGTAGCCCATGCAAACTTGGATTTCTCATCAACGAAGAAAACAAAATATTTTTATTGATTTTAAGAGATACATGGGGCTGCCCATACAGTAAAGTGGAACAGGTCAAAACACTCATCATACATAGTAGTTGACTCAAGAAAACTAACTCTACAATGTTTTTCCAAAATGCAAGTTTCAAATCCATAATGATCTTGATTTAGTCTTGGTAAAACAAGTTTAATGACTTGGGAGTGTGGACTGTCAAATCTAGCATGCCAAAATAACTTCAGTATAACCAAACTTTATAGCTGACTGGATCACAATTGGTTGAATGCTATCCAAAAAGTACAAACCATCTTTAGCACTTCCTTCCTCAATTTTCTCCCTTGACTTAGTGTCCTGAAACCGTACATCATCGAAGTCATTTATTGTATTTTGGACAGATAGCATGCACACTCCAAAAGGTGAATGATGGTTATGGATATGATAGTGATGTATCTCATGACTCCAACAATGTATGGTGCTCAGTTTTCGATTTTGGTTCAACTTTTTGATTTTTGAATTTCAGTTTAGAGATTTAGATCCATTCGGGTAGCTACAAAAATTTGGTTTGTTTTGGTTTAATATTTTTTGGCATTCAGTTTGTATATAATGTCCGAGAAGTTTTGTGGGTTCTATTAGGTTCTGATTCGGTAACGGTTTTATATAATGGTAAAAAATCTGGGTAATGCGGGGTCTTGGATAAAATATCAAGTAGTATATTTTTTCGGATAATTAGGACAATTTAAAATATAATGGAGAAAAATATTCAGATACTTTGGTTTTTCAGATTGGTCGATCTAGAAATAGTATTTTAGAGTATTTGGTTATTTCAAAGCTAAGTAGAATTAAAGTTTAGGTACAAAAACTGTATTTTAAAAATTTGAGTACCCATCCGGTTCTCGGTTTGGTTCAGTTTGGTTATCAGATATAAAAAAATAGGAACCATTCGGATACTTATGAATATCGGTCTGGTTTTCCGGGTAATTAGCCTATGCCCAAATCCAACAAAATAAGAAAGGTGGTTAGTACAAACTACTAGAAACTAAGCCAACAGGAAATATACATTATTTAGGAGTTTGTACTTTAGTATTAGGCTGTAGAAACAACTAGATTCCTCAGATACAAAACAAATTAAAACAAATGTTAAAGTACAAAAAGAGGATAAATCTAGATTGAAAAACCAAAACATCCAAGCAAGAGAAACTACCGAAGGACAAGGGAGAAGGGAGATGAGAGAATCACAGAAGCACAAGAGGTTTGATGCACAATTTCAGGCATTTCCAACAATCTTCTGAATTATTTGCTTTTGTATTCTGAATACCTTTTACTTTTCTCTATATTGAATAGATACATATTCCTGAAACTTTGTGAATGCTTCAAGAACAAGGATTTTGGATGGTAAGAGGGCAGCCCATGTAAATTTGGATTTCTCATGAATGAAGAAAACAAAATATTTCTATTGATTTCAAGAGATACATGGGGCTGCCCATACATAAAAGTGGAAAAGATCAAAACACTCATCATATATAGTAGTTGACTCAAAGAAAACTAACTCTACAATATTTTTCCAAAATGCAAGTTTCAAATCCATAATGATCTTGATATAGTCTTGGTAAAAAAGGTTTAATGACTTCGGAGTGTGGATTGCCAAATCTAGCATGCCAAAATAACTTCAGTATAACCATACTTCATAGCTAAGTGGAACACAATTGGTTGAATGCTATCCAAAAAGTACAAACTATCTTTAATACTTCCTTCCTCAATTTTCTCCCCTGACTTAGTGTCCTGAAACCGTACATCATCAAAGTCATTTATGTATTTTGGACAGATAGCATGCACACTCCAAAAGGTGAATGATGGTGATGGATATGATAGTGATGTATCTCATGACTCCAACTAGGTATGGTGCTCAGTTTTTGATTTTGGTTTGATTTTTGTTTTTTGAATTTCAATTTAGAGATTTAGATCCATTCGGGTAGCTACAAAAAATTGGTTTGTTTTGGTTTAGGTTTTTGGCATTCAGTTTGTATCTAATGCCCGATAAGTTTTGTGGGTTCTATTAGGTTCTGATTCGGTTACGGTTTGTTTTAGATAATGGTAAAAACTCTAGGTAATGCGGGGTCTTGGATAAAATATCAAGTAGTTTGATTTTCGGATAAATAGGAAAATTTAAAATATAATGGATAAAAATATTCAGATACTTTGGTTTTTCAGATTAGTCGATCTAAAATAGTATTTTAGAGTATTTGGTTATTTCAAAGCTAAGTAGAATTAAAGTTTAGGTACATAAACTGCATTTTAAAAATTCGAGTACCTATCCGGTTCTCGGTTTGGTTCAGTTTTGGTTTATCAGGTATAAAAATAGGAACCATTCAGATACTTTTGAATATCGGTTTGGTTTCAGCTTGGTACAGATTTATTTCTGGTTCCGGATAATTAGCCTATGCCCAACTCCAACAACATAGGCAAGGTGAATGTGACACCAACATAAGATCCATGAGAGTTCATGGGTGGAATTTTTGCGGGACAACATCTCAAAGTTGATGTTTTCAGAAGATGCATTGCATCTTCTGGACATTTTGTTCTTGGTGGAAACTAAACTGAATGATGACTATGTTAAATATGTTGGTATTTTATCCATAGTTGTTGAGCATTGTTTTCCTACATAGACTAAGTGGTGGTTTATTAATTTATTGAAAAGTTGTTTTTTTGATACAAGATTTGTATATTTATGTATTGAATTAAAATGTTTTAGGATCTGTGGATATTTTCATGGATAATGTGTGGAGGTATTACTGAAACTTTGATTAATATAAGGAGAGGAGACAATCATTCGAATATTATGAAGGTAAAGAAGTTTAAACAATATTTCAGGTATGTGGTTTTAGATACTTACTTTAGGACCGTGAAAATCCTGATTGCTATCGCGAAACAAAATCAATTGGAAACGATAAAATAGAGGTAGAAAACATTTATAAATTTGTTTAGGAAATAGACGAATACTTGTAGTCAAGATTTGATCTTTCTTTTCTTAAATCAATAAATTGTTGAAAATTATCAAACATAAAAATACATCTTAGATCTTAACTTCATAACTAAAACTATATTAGTAAAAATATTTTTTTGATACAGTCAACCTTTTTGGTTTGGTAGATAAAGTTTACCAAAAACTAACAATTGCTTAGGAAAAAAAGAAAGCTGCATTAAATGTATAAAAAGTCAATACTTATATAATTATTAGGAATAAGCTTAATTTATGAAAAGATAATTAAACATAAAATAGACACGTGTTTTCATGAAAAAATGTCCCACATCGGAATTTGGAGAATGTATGAAATGAAATCTCCCCTATAAAAGGTGTACACTAGGACATCATAACTTCAAATGAGTTATAATTAAGCAAATACATGTTATAAGATAATATGTCTAAGCCCAATATAACTATTTTTAATATAGATTTGTATTAGTCTGGGTGTAGTTTTGCCTATACTTGGCATATAAGAAATTGGCTAGTATAAAACTATATTGATTTCATCCAGAAGGTTGAGGCCTTAAAGAAGGGTCAAAGGGTGACATACTTTAAAACGATTTCCCTCCAAGTAAGCTATGTATTCATGACATCTTTTACTTGAAATCATATACCTTATTTATGTGAATTGATTGAAAAAAACTAATTCTATTCTATTTCCATTTTATGTTAAGCATATCACTATGAATTGTGGTCCAAGCAATACAAATGATTCAAGCAAAATTCACTTGCAAAAAAGGCAAAGAACAGATGATAAAATACGCTCGGCCATGCTCGATTTTGAGGTTTTCGATTGTCCTATTTGTACTGAGCCACTCACTGCTCCGATATTCCAGGTTATATTTTGAGAACTTTGAGTTAGAAAGATGATATATGATATTGTTGCCATTTGCTATATAATTTTTTTATTAAAGTGGATTTCATGAATTAATGTGCTCATTCTTTCTTTTTGGAATGTAAATTTGGCTATTTTTCGTTGGTTTTGTGTTCCAGTGTGATAATGGCCATCTGGCTTGCTCTTCTTGCTGCCCAAAATTGAGGAACAAATGTCCCTTTTGTGCTTTGCCTATCAGTGAAAAAAGATGTAAAGCTATGGAAAAAGTTATTGAAGCGATTTGTATCCCATGCTCTGTGCTAGGTTGCACCAAAAATATATGTTATGGAGAACTATCATCCCATGAGAAAGAATGCACATTCTCTTTATGCACATGCCCGGTACCAGGCTGCAAGTACACTGCCTCATACAAGGATATCTACAATCACTATTACTTTGGCCACCAGAAAGGTTCCAGATGGGAAAGACCTATGCTTGACATGTTCACATCTGGCATGTCTTTTATTCTCGAGTTGAACATCAACGATAAGGTATCAATTATGAGGGAACATGAGAAGAGTTTATTGTTTGCATTTCAGTGTTTCAGAAAGCTGTATGGTGTGTATGTAACTGTACGTTGCATTGCACCATCTTCTCCAGAAGTCGAAGAGTTCACATACGATCTCTCTTATAATATGGGTGGACAAACTTTGATTTACAAATCACTAAAAGTAATAAAGATTCGTAAAGTGAGTCTTCAAATCCCTGAAGACAATTTCATGTTGATCCCTCAAAGTTTATTACATGGTGAATTGTTGAATATTGAAGTTTCTATCAAAATGATGAACTAGGTGTAATAAAATATTATTTAGCAAACAGATATTTTCTTCAGAGAAGTGTAATAATATATTTTTCGTTTAAGATTAAAAGATGCTCAGTTAATCTGTTGTGATGTTTATTTTCTTCTTTTATATAAAACTAAATTATGTTTCATGTGTTGAGTTTATAATTCAATATTTTATTATATGTATCTTTTAAAAAACATTAAATCACTCATTAAAATAAATAAAATAGAATAAAGAATACATCAACATGGGATATAAGAACTTAAAAGTAAATTCTTCTTGCAGAAGCGACACTCCATTAGCTTGTCATCCCTTCTCCAGTATATCATGCAATTTTTGATGCAAACATCTATTATTTCCAAAGGCAACCCAAGACTATAAACCAATTTCTAAATCTCATAATAAGAATCATATGACACGTTGTCTTCTGAAAAACAATCTTTAAACAATTATGCCCATGCATCCAAGCAATTTTCAGATAGATTATGATTAATTTTAATATTTATCATCCTAGCTGATAACGACAACTTAGAGAAACCTTCTCCACAACCAGAATAGATTGGTTAATTCATAACGTCTAACATTTCATATTTTTTTTGCATCCATGTTAGATTCTTTAACTTCATCATCTATGTCTGTAGTAGTTTCTAAAAAAGCATTTGTAATCATGTTGTGAACCCTATCATGATCTACCATCTGACCTTCCTGATGGTCCATTTCATTATGCAAATGATCAATGGGTTCTTCACGATAATTACCAACATACTGAAAATTTCTATTACTAATACTAGCTTCATTCACATAATAACCTTCTCCATGTTGAAAGGAAATATAGTAATGTGGTGTGAAACTTCTAGTTACTAAATGTTTCGAAACATTT